>JAZGTI010007315.1:0-21882 GCA_036877585.1 Botia kubotai | reverse complement strand
GCTTCCGTAAAGAGCTGGGGTCAGTGTATCGCTTAGTGCAACCAGGGATTTTACAAACATAGGGTTTCTGAAAGAAATACATAACATAACAACAATATAATAAACCAAAATTAAAAACTAAATTACCACAATAATAAATATCATTTTAGTTTTAGTTTTTTATACACCATTTATTTATTTTTGTATTTCATTTATTTTTATACACTGTATATTATAAGATTTGAATCTTTATAACCCACCTTCATTAAACTTAAATGTGTTAAAATACTACCAGATAGTAAAAATATCACGCAGTATTTAACAATGTTAAACATTGTTAAAACAGCCCTAGATACTAAAACGAACACTAACAGGGTCCTGGAGTCATACAGTATGAAAACAAAAAAGAAAACAAATACTAACATAATAAAGTATAAAAACCTTTGACCACACCTGAGAGCACTGTAACCATAATACGTTATTGAATGCTTGGTATATTGAACAACACAACGAGCCAATTGTGTGCAAGTAAATTCACCTCATTGGAGTGTGTGCGGTTCTGGTGTTTGGCTCGGTCTGACGCATTGGAAAAAGCTTTGTTGCAGCCTTCATGCTCGCACACATAGGGCTTTTCTCCTGTGTGTGAGCGCAGGTGCGTCTTCAGGTTCTCCAGTCTGGAGTAAGCCTTTGAACAGCCTTCAAACTGTACAGAGAGCAAAACAAAACCCACAAGTGTCATGCTTATAGTGTTTTGTTCGAGACAGACCAAGTCTGTTGCAGCAGGTAGTTCTTAGCCAAAGCCCTTAACAATAGCTGTCCTACCTACTAGAATCAGTTTCTGCAAACATAAAATACCAAACATATGCATTTTAATTGCCTTTGCAACTGTATTTTCTGTAATTCTCACCGTGCATTTATGTGGCTTCTCTCCTGTATGTCTACGCATGTGCACCACCAGCATGTATTGAGCCTTAAAGGGTTTCTGTTCTCTTGAGCATTCTTCCCAACGACACACAAACTCCTTCTTTTCTCCATGAATGTGGTCATTATTGATGTGCTGTAAAGAGAAAGGTGAAAGTTCATCTTAATAACATTACAAACTGTGTGGGCCAGTGATTACGCTATATGTATGCTCTAATGCTTGCTTGTTTACATAGTTTAATATTTTTTTAAATAAAATAATATTGTACATGTTTATGTTGTTTTCCACGTTTACCTGTTACTATGGACATGCACATTAATATCTCTTGACTACTTGGTTAAAACATGGTATAGTGGCATATTTGTACCGCTAGGGGGCTCAGGATCGCAAAATTGGCCATTGCCTTAAGCGAATGTCTTAGAACACAACGAATGAGCTACTAAAAGCACAGAGTCCACTACAACCCTCATGTGTAACCCCAAAGTTATTAAATATCTATGCAAATTTCTTGAACAGTTTTTCTTAAAAAAACTTTTTAAAACATTTATTGCTATAAAACTAGAGTTTGGACTATGCATGTCTAAGGTTAAAGTGTGTTAGTCTCTAGAAGGTCAACAACAGCACTCATTAGAGGAACTTAAAGAACCACTACAGAACCTTTTGTATCAACATTAAAATGTCTGTTAGTCATCAAAAGAAGGCACCAAGACATCTACATAAGCCTTTTCTTTCTCTTTCTTTCTTTCTTTCTTTCTTTCTTTCTTTCTTTCTTTCTTTTTCTCCCACTCCTCCTTGCCACATTTTTCTCTCTCATGTGTCAATTTCCCCTTATCTTTCAATTTCCTTTCTTCTTTCTCTCTGCTCAGTCGGCTGTGAGCGAGCTGGGTTAGCTCATGGTTTGTGAGTCTCAGTGTCCGATTTAAACCGGATTTCAAATAAACCCCTGTCACCTCCCATCACTACAGGCTATGGCCCTGCCATGACAAGTGCTGACAGTTGTGCTGCTTTGGCAACTTTCAATCTAAGGCTTTGGGAAAGGTGGAGCGGCAGTGGGGAATGTGTATGTGTGTTGGTTTGTGTTTGGGGGTGAAAGATATCATAAGTTTAGTGAAAGCATCTCTACTGCTTGAGCTTTCCAACTGCATCCCATCACCTTCATTCACTGCTGCGGTTGATACTGTCACCTCTGACTTAACCAAACCTCAATATCACCATCGACTATCCATTTCACATTTTCAGCTGCCACTCTCTCTCCATCAAGGCATCAAATCCCTGTTGTGTTTTGTCTATCTTTCTCTCAACATGCTGCCTCCACCTAGGTCCTTCTTATTTTCTCAGTGTAACCCCTTTTTCTGCCTGTCTGCCTGTCATACACACACACACAGTTACGAAGGGTTGAAGGTTCCAAAAGAAAACACACACACACACTTTAACGCAAACCACTGAGCAGATGAGGTCAACATCTGGCATCCACACAAAGACAACAGTATGCGGCACTTATGAGTGGTTTTCCTGTCCCGGAGCCTTTGGATTTCAAAGGGACAGACAATATCCTGAACACAAGCAAGCAGAATTAATGCATTCCAAAGTAACAGAGCATCTCCAAGTGGAAGCAAGAGAGAGAGAGACATACAAAGATCTCTGAGAGACAGGGAAAAATATGTGAAAGACAGACAGACAGATAGACAGACAGGCCAAGCGAAACGAATGAAGGCAAGTAGGAGGAAGAGAAAGACAATATAGAAAAATAAAGACAGCCTGTGACTTGACTTCCCTCACATACAGAGCAGAAGAGAGGACAGACTAGAATGACAGAAGGAAGTCCAAGAAAGGAAAGTGAGAGATGGCGGTACAGACAGAGACTGGAGCTCATCCTCAATTCCTCTTCATGACACAAAGGCGCCTGCATCACAGCCCTCTCTGTCACCCCACTGCATTTTCAGCCAAACTTCCAGAGTTTTTGGGTGAGGAACATGCACAGATCTGTGTGCATGTGCACACTCTTCATTTGCACTTCTACGTTGTTAGACGTCGCAGTTGGACTGTCATTCAAACCTTGCTGCCTTTAAGACAAAGACAGTCAGTGTCTGGACTGAGTTTGAGTTTACGGCAACTGGTCACCATGTTTATGGCTGCTGGTCAGTTTTAATAAATATAATAGACTCATTTCCAATGTATACTTTTCCTTTCACAAATGAAGATTACCATAGATTTGCACAAATGTGGGCCTAAAGGAAAATCTGTAAAGCTTCCTGCAGAATTCCATGAAAACAGATTCCGTACAGGTCTATATATAAAGTGGATAAACTCAACCTAAATGGAGTTCTTTGGATTAATGAATATTAGTCACCACTCAACATAGAAACTCCTCTTTTCATTCATTCATCCCCCCTTTTATACCTCGCTACAAGAGGGATTCCCTGTGGCATGTGATCTGTCTGCTGGGCCGGCCGTTCGATAACACAGAAAAAGAGGGGCAGAGAGAGATTGCAACACATCCCTGAATGCTGGTACACTCACTTGTACAAATGAGCTTAATGCTGTCGCGCTTGATGCATGACCTGGCTGCGCTGATAAAAGGATGGAGGGGGAAGAGAGGAAAGTGTTGGGGGGGGTGACAGTAATGCCCTAATGGTCTGATGTAATGGCAATGATTATTGAGCGGATGATGGCGTTGTTGTAAGCGAGCGCAGTTAAAGCCGAGGGAAATAGACTAACAGGTGCTGATGCTACACACGCGGCCCAGAGGAGCGATCTATTCATCTTCAGCTTGCAGATACAGGACAACACAGAGCACAGCAGCCACTGGGACTGCGAGACTCAGGAACAAGATGCTTGCTTTTATTTGTTTGATGCATGCAAATACAAACACAAACACACACACACCGGGTTCTAACTCCATATTTTCCATTCTTGTACTGTTAAGCAATGTTCATTCTAAGCTGCACATGTACAAACTCTACCAGTTGCTGCACTGATGGGAAAAATAGGTTTGAAAAAGCCAGAGGTTTATATTGGCAGTAAATGAATGGATGTCTTTTCAACTGGAATCTGTGACTGTCTGTTGATTTTCAGTACTGAAGTTGCTAGAAATCTTTTGGGTAAATATGCAGCGCTGTTTAATTTGCAATATAAAGGCCATATTACAATTTCATAATGGTACATGTGAAAGCACACAAAGGGCCATGTTTTGTTATTGTTCTGTTATTGTTGTTTTCAATTGTTATTTCAACTGTATAAAACTTTACTATTGTTATGTGTTGTATTACATAATAAATATATCATAAACCTACAATCATTATATATTCTAATAATTTCATACTGATGAATAATCATCAATACAGATAAAACAGTAGATTTTCATAATGAGGTTTTTGATTAAGAAACACACACATTCACCAGTGCCCTAATTTGCAGCTTATGCTCTCCTCATAGATGAATGTCATCTATGTTGTCTTCTTATCTGGCCATTTTTTCTAGTCTGTGTCCTTCACCATTAAAACACAGCCATGCATGAAAAGAGCCTGTTTACACACCAATTTCACCAAGCTCTGGGGTCCTGCAATGTTTAGCATTATCAAACAAACGCTAATAAATAATCTTTTCTCATAAATCTCTTTTCTCACATCAGCTGTTGAAGTGCAATAAAGTGCAATAGAAAAATGAAAAAAGCTGACAAGAGAAATAAAAAGATGAAAAACGAGTAGGAAAGCGAGTATGAGAGAGTAACAATAGTAATGTGTGCCTATATTGGCGGTTTGGGGGTAAATTGGCATGTGTAATTCAGCACAGCCTTTTCATCTTCACATAAGATACTCCACACAGATAAGGTGTCTAATCCTCTGCCTGATCAAAATAAATCTACATTTTACCAATTAAAGGGTCCTTGCCAGCAGCCAGTGAGGGGTCCGCTTTCCAACTCAGCCTACTTTATCTCCTCCAGCACAGGGAGGAGCAGCGAGCAGCTTAAAAGGGCTATTCTTACCATCCATGTACACACAGCGACACAGACCACCCCACAGCGCCACCATCAGACAAAACCACCATGAGCGCAGAGAGAACAAGAGAGCCAAAGAAGAGGAGAAACTCGCTTTGGTGGGTAAATAAAACAGGTATTTGGCTGATGCTTTAACAAGACCTGCAACGTCATATGGTTTACAGTATTAATTGTCTGACTCTGGCTGATATAAGTTGCCTGATTCAAATCATAAGTACTAGTCATACAAACAGTCTACTACAGATGGTCCTCTAAAAGCTTTTACTTCAGTGAAAAGTCTTTCCTTTTTTGTGGAAGATTATGTAATATTAAGCATCGTTACCAAAAGTCACCAAATGAAAATATGGGGAGCAAACTCAGTCTGTCATTGTGTTTATCCCAAATGATGTTATTAATATCAAATCATAATCGATTTTCATGGCCATTTCGCCATTCACCCACCATTGTAAGGTGTGTAAAAAAAGTTACATTTGGACTCATTTGGGTTGTGGAATATAGTTATGGTTAAAAATGTACCATATTTTCTCAATTCCACAAACTTGTTCTCTCCTTTACTCTCTCCCCATTTCATTCACCATCCAGCATCCTGGTCTGAACCCACCCGCATAAGCTTACATTAAAGAGCCCTTATCAATGATAGAAGCCAAAGAGGAAGAGAAAGACTCACTGACTGGGCGAAAGCTAAGAAACCTGTAGTGGAGGTATAAGGGCCAGAGTGTTTAGAAAAAAGGAAAAAACACAAAGGAATAAGTCAGAGAAAGAAAAAAGGGAGAAATAATGAAATAAATCAGTACAAATTGACACCCGGCTGGCTTGTGCTGACTGTGTAGAGCAGATAAGTGTGCTAAGTTGCAGAGATTTGATGTTTATCTTATCGAGAGCGCTAAAGCAGGGCAGATAAAGAATGCGCCCATGTGTCATGGTGCGAGCATGTTTTACATAGCTGAGAACGCTCACCCGCAGCAAAAAAAGACATGTAAAGCTTTCTGCCTAAAATCAGATATGTAGTTAAACTGTGGTATGTGGTAAAGAAAAGATATTAAAATACTGTGTAAAGAAAACCACTAGGTGAATGTGATATTTAAAACAATATATAAACTTCCAGCAAAAAAAATCTATATAAATATATTGTTTTATTTAAATAAACAATTGTTCATTTGCACAGCAAACATGGAAAATCCACTAAAGCTTCTATGATATTTAACGGCTGAATTTTTGGAATATTTGGGGATTTTTTTTCTTGTCCAAAAATCTTATGGTAGTTGTGGGATGTGGGGGAGGGGTGGTGCATTGCTTTGATATATGGAAATCCAAGTCCTCTTTGTTGGAGGAGATTCACTGTGGTCGGCACACTGCACTCATCCTATTACTGAGAGAACAGTGATAAGAACCATCAGCCCTCGCTCAGCTGAATCAGAGGAGAGGGACTCTGTAGGCAAATATTTTTATTAGCATGTCTCCCATTTCAACACCAGCATAGAAAACAGCAAAATAAAACACAATACGCGAAACAAGGCGATGGGATTGAAAAACAAAAGCGCCTTTTTATTTGAAAGGGCGTTGAGAATCTGATTTAAGAAATAAACACTGATGTTTATAAACATTGAACTATTGGATTTATTCAGTGCTTTTTTAAGCTTGGCTACTAAGTCATGCTACTATGTCAGTGGCCATAGGTTAAAAACTCATGTGAACAGCTTCTGAAAGGAGTCTAGTTTGGGTAGTTAACATTTCAAACAGGGTCCCATACTGTGACATTATTCTTCACCTGAAAGTAATTTAAACTACAGTTTTTTATTTCAGTTTTTGTAATAATAAAACTTGCACAGAAGATTTTAATCAGCTCATATTAACACTAAATGGAACTACTGTTATACGTAAAACTGACATAAAACAACAATATACACTAAAATATACACTATGTGTGTATGTACTATATGTGTGTGTGTTAAATATTACTATTGGGTTAAAAAATGTTAACTATCCAATTACGAAAATTGAGATTTTTGACTAAAACCTAAACGTACTTGCCACACAGACGTAAACGCACACATAGCCCTCATAGCTTTCAAAGACAGGGGCAAGAAGTTGTCAAGATTTTCAGGCTTTAAGCTCAGACCTTCATATGTGGGAGGCAGGCCATTCCAAGTGGAGGCTTTCAATTATAGATAGGGGTTAGCATGGCCGCCATGGATTGCCATGTCAGAATAGGATAGACAGCTGTGGAGAACTGGGAATCTTTCTATCAGATGTGTGCCTTTGGGGGTTGTTGTGTTTCTCTGAATGTTTGTGTGGATGATAGGAGGAAAGAGAGGTTAAAAGAATGGTGTGTATTTGTGTGTTGTCCAGAGAGAAGTAGTCAGTGGGGGCACAGCGCTGTATTGTCACAGAAAGTGTTTTTTCATGTCTGTTCACTTTCTGCTTAAACCTGGGAATGGCTGTGACAAATTGGCCATCTGGAGCAGAGGTGTGTGTTATTGGAACCTATTAAAAGCCTATTTAAGCCTCATCATGAATGATCCTATGAAGATCCTGTATAATTTAATAGATGCCATTGTAGATGTGTGCGTCTGCTCACATGCACGAGCTGTTCCTGGGTGTCAAACTCCCTGCAGCATCCTTCCCAGTGGCAGTTAGTTTCATACACCACCTCTGGCTCCTGCTTGCCATCCTCTTTATCTCCTTCCTCTTTCACCAGAGTCATTCCATCTGTTTGTTCCTGCACAAACACACATAAAACATGGAGATGCTCTTCACACACTCGTCTGGCTTAACTGTGGACTGTATCATAAAACAAAAACTTTTAATGTTCTTGTTAAGAATGTTCACACTGAAAATTATTACATCTGGATTAAAACTGGAGACTTCCAAGTCTGCTGTTGGTTGCTAGTAAGCATTTGCTGTTCGGCTACAGCAAACAATTTACTGCATCATGTGACCTGTGCCGCCATTTGTGCATTGCGTCACTGCAAATGTACATAATCTCATTTGCATGCATCGCATCAGGGTCAGGTGAGTATGGCTAATTATACAGGGTTACCTTTAGTTCACTTAGAGAGATTTGTCCACTAATTGTTTAGGCAAGCCACATAATAGTTAATTTTGGTACACTTAGCACATCCCTATCACAAATCTGTTTCTCCTGTGAATGTATATTATCAGCTTTCATTGTTAATTTCAATGACATCCTGTCACGCCAAATTGCTGTCTGTGTAAATACCCCTTTCATCTCGGCTGTATTTTTTTAAATGCGCCCTTTGCCATGCATCAATACATGCACAAATATAACACTTACGCATTTTACTGCATATTACGGCTGACACGAAGGAAATTACTCCATTCGAGATAAAATTCTTTGTGTGGCATGGTAAATCAGGGTTTCTCAATGGTGCAGACGATATGCTAGATGATAAAAGATGTTACTTCAAGTGCAGTTGGATGAGTCTTATTTGTATCAAGAAAATAATGCTGAAGTGAATAGAAATACTTGTGACATTTGAAACACCTCCTGAGAAAATACATCACTGCATGAGTTTACAGTGAAGTGTAGTTGCATTTTTATTCTTTTTATAAAAGACAAAAAAAATCCCATAATTCCCTGGAACAAGAACTTTCTTTGGTAGGTGCCACAAGTTATGTCGAATTGGCGGTTTGTCTTAAGTTTTCTGGATGTGTTAACAACTTTGAAAATGGAAACCAGGTTTCTGAATTCAGAGGCCTGCAGTGAACTGTCGGTTATAGATCTGATTTAGCTCCATTTGGACTGCGAAGCAAAAGGAGTTTGTGCACCCTGCATCTGTCTGTCTATCAGCTGGGGCCTCAGAACTCAAGAGCCATGTGGTTAAAAAGCAGTACTAAACATGCCGCTCTAAATTTGAGCAGATATACGAGGGGTTTGGAGCAAGCATTTGAAGAATCGAACCCCCAGCTCCCTCAACTTACTGCTTTATTACTCAAGTTGTATTTCACTGTCTGCTTAAAACTGAGAAGAAATGGACTAGACAGTATGCTGCTGAGACCAGACAGGGTTAGGCTGAGTTGAGACGTTCATAGATTTCGAAAGCAGACAATATAAGAACAGGCCTGAGTGAAAAAGAAAGAGAAATATTACCAACTAGGGACTTCAGTGAAATAAAAGAGAGAAACAACAAAAGCAGCTAGGAAATAATTCTCCGCACTGTGCATGTCATTCACATATATAATCCAGGAGTCAACAAATCTGCCTAGCCAGCCATCAGTTATGGAGGGCATTGTAGAAAATGTGTCATCTAATTTTTCTTTCATTTTTCCATTCAGTTAAGCATCTGATTACAGAAAAACAATTTCCTTCTAAAGCCGTGGAGATCAATGGGGCTTATCGCATATGAGGCAGCGCCACAACAGGCGACCAAATCAAACACGCAAATAAATAGCTTTGCAGTACGTCACATAATTGGTCCCTGAGCTCTTGCTGGGTGTGCATGTGTGGGAACCGTTTTCTGTAGCTTTTCTGTTGTGTATTTTTCAGCATTATGTTAGTCTGCGTGTATGTGAGGGGGGATACCTGCACACTGATGGCTCCAGGGCTGGGCGGCTCTTCGTCTGGTTTGAGTTTGGAACGTTTGTGGTGCATGGGGTCCCCTGTGCTGCTCACGGCCGACTCGCTGGTGGGTTTACTCTGGAAATATTTTAAGAACATGATTCCAAAAAATAAGAACCACAATAAAACTACATCTACTACATCATCATCAAAAATAAATATATGTAGGGCCAAGTGGAATGAACCTTATACTCTTTTTAATAGATAAACGCATAATTAGAAAAATATTTCACAAACAAATACGCAAGGCACAGGGCAGGTGTAGAACTCTTAATTAATAAGTGTTCCAATTCTGTGGCAATTTGCTGGCAAACATTCCGTATCACCCTGGTCATGAAAATAAAAAAACAACTACATTTTTTTAGAAACTGTATTCCAAAACATTTAACAAACTTATACATTCACAAACAAAAAAGTACAGACTTGTGGCAGCAATTTGCTCCAATGGCAGTACCCATAGTAGGCAGTAATACCGTGGAACTTTGATATATACAATACCATTGTACTGAATGATGACCATATTCATGTGGCATAGCATTGAGATTGTACTGCCACGGTTGGAAAACCACGGTAATGCCATGGTATCATATCCAAATAAAACATGTTACATACGTGTAAAGTGTTGCATGCATAGAAACAATCCGATCCAGCAAAAAAGGCCACTGACATGTCCAAACACAGACATTATTCCCACTTTGACCCTGACCAACAATAACTGCTTCCTTTGACTCTCATTCACTGCCTTTCTCTCTCACTTGCCAGGGAAAGTCCCCTGTGACTGACCAGAGCCAGTAACAGAAAAAAGTGCTTGCTGGGAGAGTAACATTCCCTGGATGTGAGAGCAGGATTCTTTGGCTCTGAAGGAGAGCTCGTCCTGCCAGACTCTTCCAGTGAAGTGCAGAAGAGACTTTCATACCGCTGTGTGCTTCCTTTGCTCTTAAAGTCAAAGCACGTAAAAATACACTTATTCAGACACGCATGGAAATTCACTTTGATGTTATTGTGGCTCACAAATTAGCCTTCATGTGTAGCAATCGTAAAGAAACAGCTAAAGTTTTTTTTGCGTATTGTGTATTATGGTCACACAGAGACCATAAATCTGCTGTTGTGGTAGAGGTTACTGTATCTATGCCCAAAAACCTTCTAAAAGGCTCAGAGTAAAGGAATAGTTCAGCTCAAAATAAAAATGATGAAATTGCATCAATTACTCACCCTTATGTTGTCTAAACCTACATTTTTATATCACAAAATAAGTTAACCCAGACAGTTTTATAATTAAAATATTAAATTGATGTTATTATAAATAGTTAAAATAGTTATTTAAATATGTAAAATGTAAAAATGTCCAGGCTGCTCTTGTCCACACAAGAAAAGCTGATAGGAACGGGTACCCAGCTAACAGGAAACATTCTCAAAACGTTGGCTTACGTTCCCTTAAAGTCCCTCAAATTTTTAAAATTTTCAAACCCCCTAAAGTCCCTCAAATTTTTTAAAATTTCAAACTTACAAAACTGTAATATAGTAAAAGTACCCCATACTGTATGACTCAGGCACTATATTCCAAGTTTTCTAATACCATTAGACAACAAGAGTGAAAAACTAATGTTTTAAAACAAATATGTTTCTATTGTCTTAGTCTTAAAACTCTTGATTTCAGTTTGATAGGTATATATGGGTATATATACATATGGGTTTTTAAATTACATGAAGTTGGGTGAAATGATGACATGAAATGATGACAGTATTTTCATTCTGTTTAGTATATTTAGTATACTAAATAGTACATTTAATATTTATATATTTCTGTGTCTATTTCTGAAATTGAATACTCTCTTAAGGCATTCTGTACACCACATACAGTATATGAAACTTGTCGTGACTGTGTGTTGTCAGTGATGTCCGTGAGATCGCAGAGGATTCCACACCAATAAAACACAACGATCTGCTACTTTCTCACTCTGTCACTTTGAGCAATGCTCACACCGTCTCTCCTTTTTCATTAATTGTTCTTTTATGACCATATGGTGAGACAAATGTCCCACAATGCCCTTCTATTAAGGAGGCTGGTGGTCAGGCTGGGGAAATGGATGATGCCGAGTTGGGATGAACTAGTGGGGCTTTAATGGTTTGAACGGAGGGGACTGGCATTGGAAAAAGCTCTAGAAAACTCATTCGCTGTCACACTGAAGTATCCGAGTGCAAACTGTTACTACAAAACAGAGATCGATACCAAGACAGATACAAACAATGAGTTTCACTCAACAGCTTATAATTCAACAAACACTCAAACACTGAGTAAAAATGTACAGAGCTTGCTGGGGCAAAAAAAAAAACAAGTAAAACACTTTTACGCCCATCCTTCAAAGGGAAGGTTTAGAAATGTATTTGCGCTTGATTAATGTTGAAGTGGTTGGAATTTTGCAGCTAACGAGCAGGGTGTTGTTTTTCAAAGGTACCTTCCGGGCAAGCTCGCTAGCTCTCCATGCGGAGACGCAACACAGAGACAACGCGCACACAGGGGAAAATCTCCCATGAGGCCTGTCTGCGAGGGAGGGCTACCTGCAGCCAGACTTTCTCTGCTGGTTATACATGCTGGCGTGTTGGTGGTGCGTGTTTTCATGAGGCGCACAAAATAATAAATAGCGTCGGCTCTTGTGATGATAAGCACTGAATAAATTTAAGCCTTTAGGGGAGAAAAATCGCTGTGTGATCTAAACGACTTCTGTGTCTGTTTAATATGAGAACACCCAAAAGCAATCATGTTAAATGATTTAAAAATGCACGGTGTTGGTAAACATCAAGAATGAAAATTCCTGTTCATCTCGTTTTAGGTCATCCAGCTGTTATACGTTCTTATATTAGAACTGCCTTGTGAAGGCTGGAGCCGTGGCTTAGGGGTTAACACCTGTGCATACAAATTGTACATGCAAATTGCGCTGTGGTGCCCATGTGGAAGACACAGGTTCAACTCCAGCATGTGCTATATCCTTATGATTTAATCATTTTCAATAAAGCATGTTGAACAACTGACCTGTGAGTCGGATGAGGCCGTGGAACGTTCTGTAGGTACCAGGCTGGGGGGAATGCCCGGTACAGGTCTCTGAGTGGCAAAGGCAGGAGTTGGATGCACGAGGGGCGGACTGTGGCCAAATGCAGAACCTACAATGCCTGGCTGCCGGCTGAGCAGCTTGGGATGCATTTGTAGGGCCACAGGGGTTGGAGGGTATGCAAAACTCAATGCAGGACTGTAAGAGAAAAATGAAAAGTAAGTGAAAAGCCCTAATGAGAATGTTTACAACATCATTACAAATGAGTGAAATGTGCTCACATGCTGCATTACAAACATTATTCTCTTTACTCAATACTTGCCTTAGAATGACTATATTTTGAATATTATTAATTTGATCAAATTTGACATCTAATTTATCGAGGAAAGTAAATGGACTATAACAGTTGCAAACAATTTGATTTAAAACCGAAGAGATAAAAATATTAGATTATGCTCCGTAAACTCTGTAAATTATTATTTTATTATTTATTACTTATTATCTTGTGTAAAATATGTTTAGATATTTTTACTAGAAAAAGTCAAAATACAAAACTGCTTTACAAATTGCAGCGTAGAGCTAGTAAACTACATCCGGACCACAACAAAAAAATGAATAACAAATACTAAAGTTCCAAGACATGGATCGCCCAATGAAAATAAGAGCTGTATTTAAGCACACCATTAAACTTTCATATATCACCTCCTCTTCTATAGATGTCATAGTCTATATATATAATGATGAAACCTTGATGCTCAATAACAGAAATTCATATGGGGCTCCATTCATCGTGGGACACGCTGGCCGCTTCATACACGTTCATACGTCTACTGGTCTTATTACAGGCCGAGAGGAAATCAATGTAGCCAGACGCAGAGTGGCTGACCCGGCTGTCTCATCACTCATTGGGCCTGAAACCTCGCCTGCCATCTCTGTCTCTACATGTGCACGCAGACCCATGAGATATGACTGATTAGCTTATGAAAACAAATCACTGATTAATCGCTCTCAGTGGGAAAAGGGTCTATTTCTGTCATTTTTCTCTATTTTTGAACCGTACACCCACCCACGCACGCACACCCAAACCAGGTAAAGCCCTTTCCTAACAGTGCTGGATGCTAGATGTCAAGCTGACTGACACACCACCAATGTTGCTAACTGTGTTTCACACACTGCTCTGCCTGGTAGAGCCATTCTTCAGTCAGTTTAATAGTTTTAAAAGCACCTTTAAACAATACAATCTAAAATATAAACAATATACAAATGTTTTAAAATATTTTTGGCAAATCTTCAGTAAATATTGTATAAAACAAGTATTTATTAAAATTGAGCAATTTTGGATATATATTATTGTATGCTGTTATACAATTTTAATGTATTATATATGTATCTGTGAAATATGGACTATCAGCCACTCTAATCTCTTGTTATACTTAAGTATTCTGCATTCAAGTCAACATTACAGTAATTACAAGTTCCAGATACTGTTTTTGTAGAACTTGAAATTCAGAAAGCTCTTTCATGTTATAGAAAAACAAGCAAAAGCTTTGGCAGTAAATGGTAGCTACAGCCGGTGCAGTAAATCAATAATTTTAGATTATATATTTAACCCAAAGACATAAAATACACATCAACACCAAAGTGCCATTTGGAATTTATATTGGCATTATTATAAATACATTTCTGAGTTTTCACCTTGAAAGTACAATAAATCCAACATGATGTAAATTCAACAACAAACATAAATAAATCATAATAAATCACAATATAACTATAACTGGCAAAGGCTGATCGAATTGGACAAATGTAGATATCGCATGTTAAACTGCGAATTGACGAAGCTTCAATCTGTTTGGCTGATCAGCATCATAACATTGATTAGCTTACATGTCAATAACTCCCTCAATGATGTGACAAACACTTCATTATCCAATCAAATTCCCACAGGCCCAACTAACTATCCACCCTCATTCTGTGAACTCCAGCAACTAACTGAGTGTCATTTAAATGAGATTATTATTCCACAGCTAATTGACTACTAAAGCATATAAACTGTTTGATTAGAAGGAAGGCTGGTCAGAATGAAGGGCTTTACTCAGATAGAGTAAGCCAACCACTTTTATTCGCTTCATTCGCAATAGATTCTCTCTCTTTCCCATTAAAGCTTGTGTTACTGTCCTCGGCCCAGACTTTGCTTTCTTCCCCCGCTCCCCCCTTCGTGACCCCCTCATCCGTCATTTCCCCGTCCTCTCCTGTTTCTCGGCGTGAGCGATTGCATGGCGGCGGTGTTAGGCTAAAGCTCTCCTCCGCTGATGGAGAGAACATTAATCAGCTGATGCATATCAGACAGACGAGTGTAAGGGAGGAGGGGAGCAATGTGTTCACACGCTTCCTCCTAATAGTGCACTCTATGTTCTCTCGTTTATTTCTCCATCCTGCGTTCATTCATCACTCGACTGCTGAGGATGTTCTGGAGCAGCCGGTTTGGCTTTTCCTCTCTATCTCTTTCTCTCCATCTCTCTTGTGTGCGCTCGCTCTTCTCGTCTTCTCGTCTGTTCTGGTACACGCCACTCTCTTCATTTTTATTCTTACTAAGAGGGTCCAAAATTAACACTCAAACAAATGAGAAATGACAGTGGTTTTGGTGAGTAGCGTATGAACCTGCACTTTTTGCCACAAATATGCAGTAAAAATACAGCATAGTTTGCTGGAAAAATATTTAACAGCCTATCATTTTTTCTGCAATTTACTCATTATTGGCAGGTGTTCAAACACCTGGTTAGCACATCTACTGAAGACACTGTGGTAAGCTGTGGTGCTCATGTGGGAGACGTGGGTTCGATCCTAGACTGCGTCATCTCTCTTTGCTATTTCCATGTGATTATTCATCTCTCTATCATCTATATTTGCTATAAATAAAATGGCAACGCACCCCCCACATTTTTTTCTACTTCTTGGTCTTGGTTGGTATTTTTAATATCCATTTTAAAAATGAACTGATCTGAAAGCATAAAACTGTTCAAATGCCCAAAAAAGCCAGAGTTAAAGTTAACTTGAGAGAAAAAAACTTCCACATCCTGTATGTGACAGTGGTGCATCTGGTGGTACCTGATGGTGCCTGCTGAGAGATGCCCATATGATCCACTGGTGGATGAGCTGGAGCGGGAATTATTTAGTATAGTGACAAGAGAGTTGGGCGAAGTGCGAATCATGGCCTGCAGGTCAAAGCTGGGGTCAGATAGGGAAGGGGAGCTGGGGAGGGGTCGCTTTCTGCTGGGTCGAGTTGTGAGTCTGGGGCTGGGAAATCGAGAACCTGAGATAGAGATGAGGGAGAGAGAGGGAGTGAGAGAGGTCATAAATAGTAAATTATGCATTAAAACATGATGATATCACAAAAATATATATTAAGTTCCAGAATGCATTTCGTTTTTCCTTTTGTTTTAAGACATTAAATTGTATTTATCATAATCTGCTTTTTTATTTGTTTATTGCCTTTCTTTTAAAAGTGCTTTTACTATCAGAGAGAGAAATGTAATTCCCATCAATACCTGCCAGACAGATATTTTATGGCCATGTCATTCGAGCACAAATAAATCACCTGCGACATCATTTTCATAAACGTTCCCGTTCTTTTGCGGTTAGTATTTTGTATTTGTGAATTAACCATGCAAAAAAACTTGAAAAAACAGCTGACTGAGAATTCATGACAGTTTTTTAATTACAAGTAATTAATTTATCAGGGAGTAAATAAACGACCGCATTTCCTGCATTGCTTGCATATCACGCATCCATATCTGCGGCTTCTCTCTTCCCACTATTTTCTGGAAGCATCACTACTTAATCACGCTTAATTAGTTGAATAGTGTGCTAACATTGAATGGAATCGCACTGGGCTGTTTTTGAAAAGCTTTCACTAGAAAGCAGACTGAGCGCAGACAGGCCCTCCACTTCACACAATGACTGGCACCTACAGATTAAGAAATGACTTTTGTTTTCTTTTCATTGGCGGATGTCACAAACAAGAAAGAAAGGAGAAACTGAAGGAAGGAGTGAAAGCAGGAGGGGAAGAGATGGTGCGGGGGGTGGTGGTGGTCTTTTGTTGTGTGGAGTGACACAATGACTTTGTGACTCATATTTTTTTCTTTCAGTTGTTCTGTACTTTTTTAAAGAAAGCATGCAAACAAAACAAGATTACACTCTCTGTCTCTCTGACTCTCTCCCTCTCTCTCTTTTTCTCTCTTGTTTGACACATACAGTGATTAGAGGGCCTGTCATTCACATTTAAATCAGTGTGTGTGTGTGTGTGTTTCCCCACATTTGGAACTTTCTACATGGTTGGCATTCTGCTTAGAACTGTGTTTTATGGCTTTGAACGTTTGTGGATGTGTAGGGCACAAAAAGCACAATGCAAAAACACACATACGCACACAAAGGTTTATACACACACAACAGCAAACACACATACTACTCACACATCACAAGATGTACTCTGGGGACATACAAATTTCCCTGTTGGAAAAAAAATCCAAGATGCCTAAATTCCAAAATGGTCTTAATTGGTTTCAGATGGGTAATGCTGGCCTGTTACTGGCACATACAGCTAGGAAATTTCACTTCATTTTAACTCGTAATTTAAGACTGAACCAGCTGAATTGGTCTAGGTTTTGATGGCCTTGACTGGTTTTACATGGGAATGGCTGGTTTCAGCACAAATTACCTAAACCAGCAAGGAGGGTAAGCACAATTTGTTGTTTCTTGGGCTTAAACGTTAGCATACAACAACAAATATTTAGAACAAATATTTAGCATCTTTTGACAAAAACCTGCAAAAAATTCAACCTAAGATTGTTCCAAACGAAGGTGTTCAGCTTTAATATAGATGCAGCAGAATCGAATCGCTGGCAGCTAATTATCAGCTAACGCGTTAAACAATGCACCCTCAACACAAACACAGAGGACAGGGTCATCCTTTCATTATCCACTTCTTCTCTGAAAGTAATTACATTGATGTGAGCCGAGCGCAAAACCGCAACTGTACTATACCCATCCCCACTATTAACAAAAGCTTCCAGATAAGTCACTTTTCTACATTCACTCTCTCTCAGAATCTATATATCATAAAAGAGAGCTTTCAAGTGTTAATTTGGCTTGCGTGGAACACACGTTGTTAAAACAGGATGAATTATTACCAAAGGCTGATTACAGGCGATTTGAAGTGGGGGGACAGCGACGTCTCCATTTGAAAACGGTGGCCTTAATTGTTTTGTTTCAGTCTATTAATCTTAAACGGTGCCACAGAAGAAAGGATTTCTGCCATGATGAATAGTGGGACATTCCAATTCCCATTTATTAGCAATTAATTGTCTGATACCCGTGCAAGTTTGGCTAGTTTTAATTAGTTTGCGATGAACAGGGAAGTGCCGGTGACGAGCTGACTAAATGTGTTCTCATCAAAGACTAACGGGACAGTCCATCTGACCCCTCTCAAAATAGCTGTGCCTTTAATTTCCTATTTACACTTTAAAATAACTCATTTGCATCCCACCCTCTTGTTTTCAAAGCATTAAGACAATGGAAGAATTTATGCAGTTCACTTCATTATCTAGAAATGTTTAGAGGAACAGCATTCCTTTTCCATACGGCTCTAGTTTTTCTTCTAATTTCTCATTCTGCTGTTTACCTCCCCTGAAAATAACTACAAAAGTGAAAGTAAACAGTGCTTTGAGACCGAAGCAGGATGTAACTAGAGGACAAAGAGAAAACAAATAGATAAAAACTTACTTTCCATAGCCTGCAGGTACTCCATGTGCAGGGCGTTACTTCCAGGCCCAGTTGTGGATGCAACTGAGGGAATGATGTCAGCATAGGGGCTGCGATGACCCGTGAGCAGGGCCATCTGGTGGTAGTAATCAGCGGTGGTTAAACCTGTATGGGGTGCTGAGGGGTCAAAGTGGGAGGAGGGGCATACAGAAGAGAGAAAGAGAGAGAGGATGAAAGAGAGATCATGATGAACAGGACAAGGAAATCCTCAAACTACTATTAGAAGCAAAAGAACCATACGCTTTCTACTCTTTCTAGTTCTGTCTTTTATATTAGTACTCGATTACCCACCCTCACTAAAGCTACAGAGTGACATTTCAGGAACCTTAAAATAAACCTTTGGCAACGAGCTATTCTTTGCAAATGACACAACTGTGACAACACACATATACAAACACACATATACACTCACAAAAAAGAAAAATGCAAATATGGAATCAGTTTAGCTGCACAAAGTGTTCTGGATAATTCCTGCCTTCTTACCCAGAAAAAACAAACAGAGGGGATAAAAAAGATCTCGATTGTGGCCTGAACTGAATGCACGGAATATGCATTTCTGATTGGTCGTGTGAATGCAGGAAGAATTTCCAAAATAATTCGATGTGGGTATTATGTCTTAAGTAGTAGGGGAGGGGGTTGGGGGGCTTCCTTAATTGTCTCTGTTGTTCTGTCTTGCCTCGGCTCTCACATTGAGCCATAATGTGCCTCATTCTACGCTCATGTGCAGAAAGAGCTTTATGGAATTTTTAAATGATGTTGGCACAGAAGTGCAGGCTGGCAGTGAGGAAGGGTACAGATGAGGGTGTTCTGGTTGTGGTAATGGGAGTGGCAGTTTTTAAGGATGAATATGCAGCCTCAGTCTGACTGGGAAACAGAGCCAGAGGCATTCTGATGGAGAAGCACATCTGTCATACGGGAGGGTATTCCAAAATGTGTTTCAAAAAGGAGTATAACTTTGGCTGACGTGAAATGGCAGCGCAGTTCAATACGGCCATGATTATCCGTGGCCTCTGGGAGGCCCCTCTGACTAGCCCCTGTTGGTTTTTGAGCTCCAGGCTTCAATTAAAACCCCATGCCTGAGGAAAAGGCCAAGAGGCTCTTTAAAAACAGCAGGCTCTTGCTGACCCTATAATGGATTTCCCAGTCCAGCTTCACGCAAGAAACCAAAATGGCTCCCTGCAGGCCTCTGGAGTCCATCTTCTGAACTGTTCCCACTTCTCATCCTTCCCTCCCTCTCATGCCCTCCATCCTCAACCGTGGCCTTGAACTTCACCTCCTCTCTTATGTCAGGATGTGATCTCTAGACTCTGCCTGACACACTCAATGTTCCTCCAGAGGTTTACTGACATGAGACAAAGATCAAAGAGAGTGACCCCAAAATGATCAAACTATGATCTCCCCCTCTAGAGAGAAGACACACAGGAAGGTAAGCTGACTCAGAATGAGAGAGATATGTTTTACACATCCCAGACCTTAACAGAACTGTGAATCATCAGGATAGACAGACAGACAGAAACATTCATACATAAAAGGAGTTCAAAGTTTAAAAATCAATAACTGTAAGAATAAGCAAGGACCACTCATTACAACATTAGTGGTTTACCATCTGTACTAAACTTGCCCTAAATTCATTTTAGGAAGCTGTGATGCTTACAATATGTTGACATTTTAGAGGAATTTTAGTGGCCTCAAAATGGGTCCCTGAGGTACTCACCATCTGCAGGACTGAGGCCTCTAGCTGCAGATATCATAGAGAGAGAGGGACTGCTGTGCAGCGAGCGGATGTAATCCATGTAGGGGTTAATGTATGGATGTGGGGGGTTAAAGGGCGACTCCGCACCCACTGAAGGGTTCCGATGTGGCGAAATCCGAATGAGGGAGATATCAGAAAATGCCGGGCTGGCTGCTAGTGCAGGAGGCCTGGAATCAAAGATGAAGAAAAGCATGTAAGCACCTTAGGGGCCTTTTTTTATACCGCATGTATTTCTCCACTCTTTCAGCTGTGGGATGTTCCAAGTCTTTATTTAGTTCCAAGGGTTTATTTGCAAAATGTCATGTTAACTATGCATGTACAACCGAGGCGCATGAATACATTTAGGGGAAAGGCATACAAGAAAGCAGAGCTCTGCACAAGCCACAAAGACTCTGCATGTGATCTATTCATTCTGGATCCCTGCTCCAGGTCTAGTGTCTGCACAGAATGGTGTAGGAGCCGAACAGGAAATGAATGGTGGCATGATCTATCTGCCTTCATCTGCAGGGCCAAATCACAGAACGAGAGGGAGAGAGGAGCCCAAGCAAAAATTCCAACTGCTCCCCCTGACAGACATTTCCTAAGATCAAAGCCGGCTTTCAACACATCACATTTTAATCAGACAGAAGCGACCAAGAATTCTCACCACTACCCACAATGCCTTGCCATATTTTTTTAGAGGCTGAGTGCGACTCATTTTGCTCAAGATTCTGTTGTGTTTTTCCTAGCTTTGCACCAAAAACCCTATTCCACCATTTTTTTGTTTTTGCTTGTATTTTATCATTTAAACTGTATGACTGTGATGAGATAACCAAATAAATTTTGATAAGAAAGTATCACTGCATCCTATTAAATGTGAATGTTGCCATGGTAATTCTGATTGGTGGATTTGACATGAAGAAATACAAGAATAACAGAATGAAATATAATCATTAAGACAGTAAACTTCATCACTAAACATTCCTGAAAATCTGAAACATTTTGTTAAATGTCACCTAAAACACACCTAAATGTGCATGAACATTAGGACACAAAAATGAAGCACAGTGAAGAACTCTGACTTCAGGTGACCTCTTTAAGGACCAGATGGACCCAATTACACACAAAACCCAATTACCCCCTCTGGATTCTGTCCTGTCAGCCTCTGGAGTCCACTTCACCAAGAACTAATGAAAGAGTCCTGCCCGTTGTCTCAAAATGAAGAACAAGAGCGGATGCAACAACTCCTCTGCTCGGATACTTCTTTAAAGTGCATGAGATTTTTATTTTTTTTGCAAAATAAACATAAGATAAATGTATAAGGCAGTACCTATAAATCTGATTCATTGTAGCAATTCGGCATGATTGGACATTTTGAATCAAAGCACCAGTTCCAAGAACTGATTCACATATTGAGGCATCATTCAGGTTAAATAAAAAAACGTAAATATTTTTATTTTTACTCAATCATCTAAATTTTGTTTATGAGGTAATGGTTTAACTCAGTTTGTTTTAGTTGAGTAAATACATTTTATAAATATTAAATCAAATCAATTAATTAAGTCAACTGGTTCATTACATAATTTATTTACAAGTAAATCCTCAATAATGTAACAAACAAAATGTTTCTCTATTAATCTCTAAATGTCACATAGCTTTGTGATTCTTTGAAGAGTAAAGGTAAAGCCAGTTTTAGAGTTTCATCAGATCCGTTCAGGTTCATCTATAAGAGAATATGTGTTTGACTTTCAGAGGTACGGAGTCAACTGCTCACTGCATTTTCTCACTGGGTGCTACGGGCAGTTC
>JAZGTI010007314.1:0-21884 GCA_036877585.1 Botia kubotai | reverse complement strand
AGAGTGGAGTTCAGTTAGAATAAATTACACTTATTAATAGACTTTCATTTTAATTTAGGTACAGACCGGAGTCTTTATCTCATGTGAGCTCACATGATTTTTAATACGATTCTTAAAAAGAGCTATTTATTTCATTATGTATAAAACATTTTAGTAAAGCAAAAATTACTGAGTGCACCTTTAATTGTAAAATGGTATTTTTAAACAGACCTAAAATACACACGGTCTTTAAAAGTTAGTGTTTTCCTGTGGTACTTAATTTACTAAATAGATCTTATAAATACTGTGATCATGTTTTTTTATTAGGGAATAGATTAGAGGTTTTGTGTATGATAAAGCTTTAAGTGAATATCAGCAGCATTTTCAAGAGTCTGATTGGCAGTGTCCTGTCATCATCCAATAAAAAAACAGCCTTTTCCAGATCTCGTCATGATGTGTCCCTCGGCGACAGACAAGAAGCAGGACTGACAGCTACACCACCATCTAGCGATAAAGAGATGAGGAAAACAGCTATAGGGTTTATTCTGCTGTTGGCCTCACACACTCAAACGTGTGTCAAACCTCACTAAATAACACAGAGGAGAGTGCCAGAGGCCGCGGTGAAGGTCATTCACTGTAATAAGACAGCACTTCTCAATAACGACCTTCACAAACCTCAATTTCTACAGAAATGAGGTCTGGCAGCATGTAGCCAGCCGAGCAACAGTACTGTTGCTCACCCAGACCGGACCCTCACACGCTGATGTCCTAATTCGATAGAATCTGGCCGTGACCCAGACCCTCTGCTGTTGTTCTTAAGCCATCTTGAAAGCGAAGACCAACTGACAGAAATGTTTTATTCTGGTTTAAAACTGTCAGTTTTGTGATAATTGTGAAGATAGACTGCTCTCTCTGATTTTAGGGTTATTCTACTGGTTTTATTTAGAGTTTCAAAATATAAAACAGTTTTAGCTTTAGTTCGTTTTGATTGTTCGTGAACAGTCATTTACTTTTGGAAAATTATAGTTTTAGTTCTGTTTCAATTTCGTTGCATGACACTATTAGAAAACACACCCAATGAGTTGTTTATTGTTATCTAAAGTAGATGCCAAATTCTTGTCTAATTGGGTTTTTTTGTTTTTTGGCAGAGTCCACACTCATGGTATAAAGTCAGGCTCGGAAGAATCTGTAAATCAGATGATCCAAAATCAATTAAAAGACAGAGTTAATCATTTTCATAATAAATCATTTAATCATTTTCATTTACAGTTTGTATTTTAGTGTATAATTATAGTTACAGTTTAGTTTCTGCTTATGGAAACTTAAATGATTTGTTCATGAAAATGTATTTCCCTGCTAGTTTTCATCTTTATAATAACCTTGCTGTAGTTTCTCACCCCAGAATGGCTAATTGCTGTATTACTATGGTATTAATCTATTTTCATTCCACATTAGATTCCACAGTCGATTAAACTGCCAGTCTGTGCTAGCGGCTACGTGCTAAGAAAAGCTCTTCTGTTCCCATCGGCGCATGAAAAATCATCTTTTAAATACATCACTACATTTTTGCCAATAACGAATTCACAACTCGGTGCTTTGTGTGAAAAAAGATTTGTGAGCGAGGATATTATAAAACACATTAAGAATCATTTTGAAAGCTGTCTTTTACAGTCTTTGAGAATTTCTCTTCTTAGCCGATCTGCCCTATTGACTTTTTTCCCAGAGTTTTCGCCTGTCCTCTCCACCTTTTTTATTGAGTACCGCAGTGAATAATTTAACGCTCTTCTTTATGAAATACATTTCAATGAAGTTCTCCTTTTATGTTCTTGAGATATAAAAAATAGTAAACCTCATGGCCGGAGAGCATTAGTTCTACTGCACTGCAGATAAAAGCCACTACAAATGAATGTAGGTTTTATTAAGCAAAACAACAACCAGCTCCGTAATGACCCAGTCAGGGCTGATCGGCCATGCGCAAAACAGTGGAAAAGTGGAGAAAGAAGTTTTAGATGGAAGCAGAGAAAGAAAGACAGTGACTCTGAGATGGATGATTATGCACTGTATGAATGAGAGGGGAGAACAATATGGCCTAAATGACAGTTACTGAGGCTGTAAGTTCAATTGTGGATGATGTTTATTGGTGGTATCGGTCCCGCTACTGTAAATCATTATTTGGTCCACGGGGAAATTTGGTTAATAGCGCAGTCAACATTGGTAATATGTTGGCCGGTGGCTGTGAAGTGCAAAGCAGCTTTGTCAGAAGTTTGCTAGCAGTTCCTTTGCAGTGACCTTTTCCACTATAAGTGTCCAGCTCTGCTGCTGCAGAGTTCACGCCTTGAAGACCTCAATTAAAGGGCGGAGCTAAACTCTGCAGTTTACATTGGCCCTCCAGGGGCCGGATCGGGCCCTGCATTAGATGCTTTTTTATAAATGTGTTAAAATGTTTTTTGCTCATCGCTACATTACGCCACATTAAGGTTGCGCAAATGACCAGTATAATTTATTGAAAGCGAGCGCATACAGTAACTCTACAGAGTCTATTAAGAAATGACTTGGATTTGTTTTGGACTGCTGTGCAACCTCGATGACCCTAATAAAACTCTCTGCTTCCTCCTGCAATCTTTTTAATTATGGGCGGAAATTGTCATAAGGCACTGCTGAGGTGTAATGCTATTGCTGGGAAAATGTGATTATGCATAAAATAAACGCCTAGCATAATCTGAATATGATGGCGAATCTGAATATATGATGTGATGAATATGGCAAATGTCTCGAGTTCATACTCATAATTACAAATCTCACAGAGTGAATCTAAAAATATAAATGTGATTAAAACTATGATTAACATCTACTTTAAATAAATAAACCTTTTGTGTGTAGGTCAGAGTTTATCACTGTGTTGCGTGATGTGCAGTGGTCGTTGGTGTTTATGGGGTGGGTTAGTTTAGCAGTGAAGGGTTTGGGCTGGTCAATAACTGTGACAGGAAGGACACGAGCCATGTGCCATTAGCTCCCTCCAGGAGGACTGCTGCAGTTACAAGGTCACGGTGCTGTTCTCTGGTGACATTGCGTGAAAAGTTGCTGGAAGAGATCAAACAGAGTCGTGGGCAGTGAATTTTCACAACGCTGCTTCACACTCTGCCCATGCTGTTTACTCTGACAGGATGTATGCGCTGTCCGTGGGGCTGAAGATACAAGCAGAGTCCATTAATGTGTGTGCTGAAGCTGAGAAGCCTCGGCATCACTATACAGTCCTCTGTGCTTTGTAATTGTTTATGACACCTCAGACAGAGCCGTCCTGTACAGGACAGTTATGTAACGTCCCAATAGCATCCAATTTTTGCTCCACTAATTTTGATTAATTACATTACCAGCTTCTGGCATGACGATATGCGTCTGAGCTCATTAAATGGATTTCATGATGTACAGTATACCAACTACTACAGTCTGGTATACATAAACATCAAATAATTTATATTTATATTAGAATAAATTTTTTTGCATTACAGTATGCTGTGGACAATTTGGCTTAATTGTTATTCCTACAATCCTACAAATAAGCTTCATGTTTTGTTATATATATACATATGTATATATGTTTTTTTTTTCAGTTGCTTTTGACTAGTGTATAACCTGCACATTCCTGACAGCTATCATTGTTCTGTTGATCAGGAAAATATGTCTGTAGTTTGAGTGATTGTAAAGTAAACTGAATATTTTACTGTATGTGTTGCTACCGTAAATTGCTTTTGTTTATTTTGTTTTTTTTGTTTATTTTTTATAAAATTTATTTTGGATCAGTTACGCCTTTACTCACCAAAATGGTAGACAGTAAAGAGATGAACTAACAGAGCTTGTAAAGATTCTATATTGATTCTATAGGTTTATAAAATAGTCCATGTGTTTTCCAAGTGCTGGAAAGGCATTTTTCGTCAGCCAGTGTGTTCTATAATTCACCACCTGCTCACGGAAATCTCACAAACACCTAAATACTGCAGTCTTAATTACAGAGGGTTTTTGTAGAGACGCAAATAGGTGTGAAGATCTCTCTTTAATGTCTTTTTTAATCTGGCTGTTTCCTGTGCCTGCTTCTTAATTTTTACAACCTGTCTGCTTTTGTTTATATGCACAAGCTCAATTTGCATTGTGACCTATTACTTTCAAGTCAATTAGTCTGGTCAATAAACTGAAGGGACAGTATAGACAGCTGTGGGTTTGTCTGAACATAAATTATGAATTGTAAATGTTTTTCTCATCAATGTGTCACTGCGTGCGTGTGTGTGTGTGTTTGTGGCTATGTTGGGAATGTAATGCTAGTATGCTTATTGGATTTTGTGCAGTATGCAGTGTGTACTGCTTGCTGTTGTTTGCATGACACCTAATGCAGTTTGTTGAGTTGTGCTATTACTTTCCTACATAATATTCTCATAGACTTCTCGTTGACTACTATTGATGCAGTACCTGATGTTAAACCAGATATGAGACTAGTTAAAGAGTTGGGCTCTTATAACCAGTAAACAACCACTCGGCAACCACTCAGAACTACAGGTACAGCACAGCAACACACTATAAACCATTCAGTAAACCTAAGCAACCACATAGCAATGGCATAATTTTGTATTGTTTATAATTATATATTATATACAAAATTATAAACATAATTATATGTTATAGATTATAATTACACATTATTTATAAACATAATTCACAATATGTTTATTATATTATGTAGTAAACATTCTGCACAAAAATCTAGTCTAAAAAATAATGTGTGAAGCACTAGGTAAAGAAAATATTACTGATGCTTTCTGGTGCAAACCTGGGGGATAAAATATTGCTGGGCCCCTCAGGGGCCAATACACAGGGCCTCAGTACAGTGCCCCAAACAGCCATTCTCATGTCTAAATGATATTCTGCTGCTGAGATGTAGTTGTGGTATGTAATATACAGTTGCTGTGGATTGAAAAGTTGCCCTGGTGTTGCTCAATGCCTTCTTAATTGGAAGCAATGATAAACGTCACATGACCTCATTACGTCGCATGTTAGCGAGTGACATTATGTAGTTATTTTATGTAGATTGTAATCGAAGTTGCTTCCTGTCCTCATTTGTAAGTCGCTTTGGATAAAAGCGTCAGCTAAATGACTAAATGTAAATGTAAATGTAGATTCAATGCTATTTCATACATATGTGTGAACGTTTGACATTATTTGTTTGCTGTCTGTGATGTCTTTCACTTTGCTTGCACACGTCTGATAGCATCTTACCATTACAAGTTTCAATCTTAACAATCTTCAATAATAAGGTCATTCCTGAGGGATCGTAGTTCTTCCCTTTTAATAAGACTCCTCTGCGTTTCGACTGCATTACCGAGATTTCTCCCCACAATTTATCGAGCTACATTGTTTATGCGACCAACTCGTATTTAAATAACGTGTCAAGCTCTGTTGTTGTTTTAGCAGAATGATGAATACGATAAAGAACAAAATTTACATTTTCCCCCCGGAAGACTAACACAGGCCCGCTGATTTATGACTGTAATGCAAAGTTTAGCAAAGCTAATTAGGGACAGTGTTCCCTGGGTCAGATTTAATCAGAGCAACATTTACATTGGATGGCGAGGACTCCGAGGAGAGGGAAGTGGTGCGGAATGCAAAGAATGAGATATTACAGTTGAGGTTCAGGTCTAAAGAATACCCCGCATAACAAAAAGTGCAATTACACCTTCCGAGGTAAGGTAACGGAACGAGTTTTGCTGGTTTGTGATAAATGAGAACTATTTGCACAATTAGGTGGGAAAATTTCTCGGATTAGGTCCTTATGTTGCCTTCAAGTCCTCACGGGAAGTTTCTGCTTGCGAGTTTGGTAATGGTAATTATGCTGTGATGTGCGTCAAGTGATTTCAGTCGGAGAAAAAGAGCTGAGTTTCATATTTCTATTTTTTCTACTTCCCGGCAGCAGCCGGAAGTTTTATTTTTAGCATAAGTGCAACAAAGTGATGAGCAAGAGATGTTTATTATGTGAGTAACTGATTCTTCAGCGCTGCCAAAGAGACTGATGGTAAATGTACTGTACTGTACTGTAATGTGTACTGTAGTTTGATCGTTTCAGTCTGTTGTCTCATAAGCCGGATAAATGGGTTGTATTTTTAGAAAAGCTTAACAGCAACATGTACGTAAAATGTATGCAAACCAAATTCTATATTCTGTGGCTGCGTCCGAAAGCTGTAAAATGCTGCTTCCGGAGGACACATTCCAAGATAGGAAGGCATCAAGACACATCTGAATCCAATGTCTGCCTCACTTCCTGTCTCCTAAGATACCTTCATCTTATCAGTTTTTGAAAACAGCATAGATGTTTGCTTCGTTCCTTCTGATATCCCACAATACTGTGCATGTCTGTCTGTGGGGAAGGTGATTGGCTGAGCAGAGATGAGTTAAAAAAAATAAAATGGCGTCTAAGAGAGCGGTTGGCAGTTTGACAGTTTCTGTATAAAATTATTTACACTTTCATCAACTTTTGATTTAATTTCTACCAAATCAGTAATGTCGTTTTTAAATATCCAATTGGTAATCCCCAAGCACTCTGTTTTTTATTTCAAGTATAATTTTGTTACGCTTCCTATGATGCTTGTCTGAAACTGTCTCCTTACGTGCCTTCATGGGCAGACACTGCCTGCAAGGTCATTGCCTGATAGGGCAGCGAGGCAACAAGTCAGCTGCCCAAGCTTTCGGACGCAGCCTATATAGAATGCTACAGTCAACAACGACTTTATACGATCCATATTAATTTGTTTGCATCCGGATTTTTGAACTAACAAAGTCATTGCGTAAATGTGATCAATTGGATGTTAATATTCAATTATAAACATAACCACTGTTGCCTCATAAAGCAACTAATTGAAATTTTAATGATAGCTTGAAAAGTCAATGCTTTAGATTTTTTTTATTTGTCGTTACAACAGTGTGTGCCGATATCTCGTAAATACAATCATTCCAGCATGGCTTGAATAAAACAACAAACAAGAGCGAGAGAATGCAAGGCAAAAAATGAAGCGAGAGAGAGAGAGAGTGAGAGTGCCCTTCTTTGGCCAGTAATCCTCTCGTGTAGGGTATTCATGCTAACTTTCTTTATTAATAATAGAAGGCGCAAAGCCCTTGACATCCAGCGTGGTTCAGCGTTTAAAGAGTTGGGATGACTCCCACTGCTTATTGAATCATTTATGAAAGAAGCGAATCACCGGAGTCTTTTTCCCATCTTATTCACGGCTTTAGCTTTATGATTTAGAGGATGGGGGACAAAGTTATTGAACGCAATAACTACCTTAATTTGTTAGGGTTAATATCATGGAGTTTTACTTTGACATGATTTTGATTGATGGCCGATAAATCGGGGCGCAAAGTCCACGCAAAGTCCTTGCTGCTCGCAATCATATCTACTTTTACTATAGTAAAAATAAGTTGCGTTGAATTTGAGTGAACCGTTAAGCAAACCGTTTTTTATTGCTTCATTAAATAGTTTGAAAGGTCGAGACAAGGAGGGGATCAGTGCAGTTATGAGGCTTCAGTCTGAACACATTCCCAGTTTGCCTTTTTCCAAGAAAGATCATTTAATATCCAACAGAAATGTGGTTTGACATCTTTTGTTGGAAGAAAATGGAGCAAACCTGGGACAGATTGACAGACACAGCAGCCTTTGGGGAAACCAGGCTCTGAAAGACTCAAATAACAGCTTAATCCCATTTAATTAAAATTCAATAAAATAATTCACGCTAAATAAGTTTTAATTTGTTCACGCATTTAATTGAGTTTTGAGCCAAGGAACACAATGAGTTATAATAAAGCACAACTATCACTATATAATCCATTATAATAAATGAAAATAATAAAATGGAATAAAATAATAGTAATTCAAGCATGCATAGGTCAGACTCCCCTGTTCCACTCTTTATTTCTCAGTACAAGACAAAGATACCTGCATAAAAGAGCAGTACAAAAAATAAAAGATTCTTGTAAATTGACATTGAACAGCTGAAAGAAATTTTCATTATAAAAATTACATTTTAAAGAGGCATATCCCATCTGTCTGATATTCTTCAAACTGGAATGACTGTATTTTTGTGTGTGTGTCAAATTACCAATGGGATTTACCAATGGAAAGTCAGACACCAATGGAACACACATACTGGTCAAATGTATAGCTCCTCATTATTTTCGCTTCATTGTTTTCCTCACATTGTAAGTCATTATGGAAAAAATTTCTCCCAAATGCCTAAATGTAAAATTGCAGATGTTCCTGAGACTTTTATTTCAGCGGTTTCATTGATTCCCATTTCAGTTATAGTTGGAATCTTCTCCAATGTGGAAGCAGGATAATGATGAAACTCTGACTTTCCATGAAATTAAATCTCATGTTGACAGTGACTTGGTGACATTAGACCTCAAGAGGCCCTTAATACAGCTGCAGGTACCGACGCTTCAGTCTGTCAGAAGCAATGTGCTGCTAACTCTTCACACAAATAGCCTATCATATCAGATATATACGATATCTGTTTTAAAACTTGATTCCATTACTGTTGGACAAAAGTAGCTAAAGTGTATTCTGTACACACTTCTGTACATACTTTCCCATTTAAATGAGGGTGTCATTTCTAAAGTTTTGTGTTGAAATGAGTGAGAATGCTAACAGACAGTTCTCTACAGGTATTATAGACCTCCTTGGTCTAGCACTAATGGATGACTGTCACATCAGGTAATTAATATTCATAAGTAAAGCCGATACGTTTTATATTCTGTTCACCTCACTTTTTAGATTGATCCTACCCTTGTCTGGGGCAATGTATAGAGAATATCAATTTCTCTCTCTCACGCTCTCTCTCAAACACCCTCATACACACACACACACACTCACTCCCTTTTTTATCTATTTCACTGTTTCTTCCTCTGTTTCACACACACACACACACACACACTGGTTTTCATGGGGACATTCCATAGACACGATATATTTTATCCCCACAACAATATCCCTAAACCTGCTATTTCAGATTTTCATAAAATATCATTCTATAAGATTTTTCCTCATGGGGACCAAAAATGTCCCCACAAGGTCAAACTTGTACTGGCATTACTGGCAATACTGGCATTACTATACTTGTAGGAACATTTGGTCCCCATAATGTAGTAAATAACAGGACACCCTCCCTCCCAACACACAGACACTCAGTACTTTTTTTTTTTTACATTTTATTAACATGGATAAATTAAAAAGAGGAACTCTTGTTTGGCTTTTAGTTGACTCATGTTATAGTCATTCAATATTCATACAGGTGTCTGTGGCTTGCTATTTTATTTGTTTAATTATGAAATAGAATTGTGTACTGTTAATACACTAATAAAAGAATATGTCTTGTAAACTTGATCCAGCACTGACCACAGCAGTGGGGCCTGTAAATGTGTGCTGTGTCATAATGGGCATGATAACTCAAATCTGTGCTGTGTGAGTTGTCATTATCTTCATTGTGCTTTCATTAACCTTTGACCTTTAATATAGATCATCATGTTTGACCACATGTCCATTTGGGTTCTGTTCTTACCCGTAGGCCATATCAGAGTCTGCTATGTGAAATTCATACTAATTTGTTGGTGAAATCTATTAGATGTTTAACATTTATTTACTGAGTGGCTTCATTACTGTCATTTCTCCTCACTTTTAATGATAAAGTTGTTTTTCCCTCACAAAACAAATATTCTTCATTAAAAAACCTTGCATTCGAAAAATGCAAGTCAATTTTCTCTCAAAAATTGCGCTTTTAATTTCGTTCCGCGTGATTTTTTCTTCGCCCTGTTTATTTTAAAGGAAACGAGGCAGCGTTCTGTAATGTGGTGCATTTTTGAGAATGAGATGAGAGATGTTTGGATTGTGAAAGTGAGAGCACTTCATACTTAGAGCTGACTGTGAGTTTGCATTGGATTGTGGGGAGCTAATCTTCTCCTGAAACATCACCAGCATCTTCATCTGAGGAGGCTTCATGACTGGGATGTGAAAACCGGAGGTCAAGTTCAGGTCATCTCAACAGTTTTCAGTTGTAACACTATTTAATACTGTTTTATATTCCATTAACATTAGCTTACTGCATTCAATTACTGCATGACTGTGGGCAGGATTTGGGGAACGCTGTATTACTTACAACAGTAGCCTAACAATGACTAAATAGTTATTTGGCTATTGGTTAACAATAGCTAATACTTGCATGGCCTAGCTGACAAACGCTGAAAGGTAATTTTAGAGGCACAACATATGAGGGAGAGAACGAATGGAAAAGGGATGAGAGGTACAGTAAGGATAAAAATAGGTTAGAGATTTGCAAACAAATTTAATAACCAGCCAGTAGAGGAGAATCAGTTTTCTTGCTTGCAAATCTTTAAGAGGGTGAGAGAGAGAGCGAGGGAGAGAGAGATGCAGTAGATACATATGGTATCATATTGCTGCTTAGAAACTAAAAGGAAATCACATAAATTTAGCTAGTGTACATTTTTCAAATGTGTATTGAATTTAAAAGAGTAAAATGTTACCTGCTGTATTAAAATACATAATATTATATCATTTAAAAATGTATACATTACTAGTTCCCATGCAAAACCTTCTTCCATGAAGCTAGGGTGTTGCTATGGTGTCCTGAGTTATTTTAGTGTGCAGTGATTTTACTATGCAGTTGCTAGGCTGTTGCTAGGTGATTGCTGGGGTGCACTCGGTAGTTGTTTACAGGTCAAAATCAAAAGAGCTCACTAACCCAAGTCTATATTTGGTCTGTAGAGGTGGCCCAAATTTCTCATTCTATTTAATTGCTTTAGCAATAGCACATCCCTCCTAAATGAATTATGCTACTTTAATCTATAGTGATAGGCTTGATCTCAAATCCCAGAGGCTCACATTTGAGCAACACTGTCTGTGATGCCTGTCATAACACAATGTAAATATTTTGTATATACAATGTAATTGAACATCAAAAGACTGACATTTAATTGAGTCGTATGATTAAATAAATGCAAATGAGGCAGTTATACACTTAACTGATTTAGGTGAAATACTGACTTTAGTTTGGATCATACCTAAAACTTTATTATTGCTGACAGTCACATATGAGCCAAAATTATTAAAATGAGTCACATCTGTTTGAGTCACAAACTCATTACAACAGAGTTGTTGCTATTCTGATGAGTCAGCTTAGATTTTCCTCTAGGCCTTTAAAATCCGAAGAAGTTTTAAAGGCTTTGATTGCTAAGAGCAAACTTTCGCTAATTAGCTGACTTTATGAATATTAGAGACTAAATCGATCCAAGCGACTTCCAAATGAAACGGTTTCGCATTTCTTTTTGGTTCATTTTCGTCCACTGAAGTGTAATTATGCCCGTTTATACACATTGCGACAATTCTACCGTAACATGTAAAATCATAATCCTACAAGTTTTGCAAATTGGTGCGGCACCCGACTTTCAATATTTTCTGCTCCCAGATGATCATTCTCAGGATTATGCAGAAACGAAGTAAACGAAGATTCTTGACAAGAAAATGTGCATTGAGGAAGCAGCGTTGAAATCATAAATCGACCTTTACTTGTCCGTCTAAGGCACCTGTTGAATTAAAGTTACCTCCATAACTGCATCACTGGGATGAACAAAAGCTATTGAACTCTTTGATATGAAAATACAGGATATTGAAATGAACTCATTTTCCTTTGATCTTCTCCTCTAACGATGAGACACGGGAGTGTCTTGAAAGGGAGGAAAAGGATGACCTCTCTCTCTCTCTCTCCCTCGATCCCTAAAGTGATGTGATGTCATTTATGCTAGTGTCTGTCCTGAAGTCAACCTCACGTCAAAGGAACAGCCGTGAATGCATTAGATACAAGCGGCTCAAGTTAACTAATAGTAAAAACTGTTTTTTTCAAAGATTACTTTCCCGTTGCACTTGAGTTTACTGCAGATTTGGAAGCTATGCTTAAAGTCATCATGAAATCAAAATGTACTATTCTTTTAAATATGGAATATTGCAGTGTTATATATGATTTATGCGTGCACATCATGATTTATTTTCTATTCCTGTGCCCTCATCTTTATTCCAAATCTGGAAATGTACTTCCCCTCTGTAACAGCAGACCTTCTTTGATGATGTCAGTCTGGCGGCTTGGGCGGCGCCAGAACTGTTAAACACGCCCCTCAATGGTAGTTTTAAAACGCCTGCTTTTCTGTAGCCAATCAATTCTCAGTTAAAAAAACAAGCCACAACCTCCGTTTTTACGTCTTTTTTTTAATTAAGTCACACTGAAGTCAGTCGCAACTTCAAGTTCTTGTGACATTTAAGGAATGAGGAATTTCTTCAGTGTTAATGTTTAAGTTTTGGGTGGGGCTGTGTGTAGAATGTGTTGTAGAACATCGGTCGTTAGTTTCGCAGTTCTGTTTGTTTTAGAAATGACACTGTGGCTTTATAGATTGATGATTATTTTGAGCTTTTCATTCAGAACAGTTATCAATATTGTGCTCGGTATGAAAGCGTAGCACAGACGCACACAGCTTCATTGTTTCTTTGTTTTGCGACTGTCTAATTCCAAAGGCTGAGTTTCTCTTCCAATGAATGTTAATGAGACTATCTCAGCATTTTGGCTGAAAACAGTGCAGATCATTTCTGATTTCCACAGTTGCTGTCAGTAAAATTGCTCATCCTTGGCAGTCGTATACAAAGTGTAAGATTTATTTTCCTCATTTTCATATTTTTACTCTCTAATGATGTAGCTGAAACCATATTCCTCCAACTCAAACGTATTCACCTGTTTATATTTAATTATTACATTTTTAAGCTCATTACTACAGCCTAATCTTAAAGGCAGGGTAGGTGATCTTTTTCTGATCCTCTGTGGAAGATGTAGGACCATGAAATGTTTGTCCAATCATTGTATTCGGTCTGAATGCAATGATAGGATGTTGTACTTGCGTGTCACTTCCTGGCTGCACTTTTGGAGGAGGTGTGGCTTTGAAGAGCACTATGATAGGATGGTGGGATCTTATGCTTTCAGAACTAGCTTGCTAGTGCTAGCAAAATTGCGTACCCTACTTTTAATCAAAGCCTAACTAGATTTTTAAAATAGAAGTTGATACGATTTTTGAATGTCATCAAAGAAAGTTTTTGTCAGATTAGGTAACTTTTGTGGACACATTTGTCCCCAAACTTTGGGTAATACACACACACACACACACAACTGTTCTGTAAATCAATTTTCGTGTTTCACAGAGAAAACCAGCAAGAATTTCTCCAGTGTCACAAGCACAGAGCTTAATTAGCGTAAATAATTAGACAAAGAGGCGTTTTAATTACTCACTCCAGGAAACAATTCAATTTACACAGCGCACCACTGACAGCCCATTCAGCAGGTCAGATGACAGTGTGATTACTAGAGGAAGTACATTCTTAATCTTACAGCCAAACTGATGTAACCACACCATCCAATCATTAAGCACTTCCATCTTCAAAAGTGATGAAGCTAAACAGAGGTTTGGCTGGAAATGGAATGTGAGGTTGTGTGAGGTAAATGTGAGGGTATACTGGCAGAATGTAACTGGACAGAGTTAAACAGTTCCTAATTTTATTTCATTGGAAACATATAAAATGTTTAAATATGATATAGGTCATAGTGTGAAACCGTGTTGATGTTATAGTTTGTGTTAAATGGAGCTTTCGGTTTTTTTAGAAAGTAACTTAAATGTAATTTGTAATCTGTTAACGGTTTTGTAGACTTACATCTGTAGTGCTTTAGTTATTTTGAGGCACGTCTGGTGTTGACAGAGTGTAAAAGCAGACTCACACTTTTAAAGGTTGTGTTGAGACCTGTCTCATCTCTCATGTGGGGATGTTTCACCTTATGTGAGCTGAGAGTTTTCATGTAACACAGGGTAATTTTGTCAGTAGCCTCTTTATGATTGGCTAACCGCTTTTTACAAGTCAGAGTAGCTCATGTTTACATAATACAATAACATATTATTTCAATGGAGCAAGAAAACTCCTGTTTTTCAAGATATGACTTTCAAAGCTGATGTATTTTTCAATGGATTGTTTTTTATTTGATGTTACAGTAAATTACTTTCTCTTGTCACAGTTTAGTGACAAGTATAAATAAGTCATTTGTAGGTTGACTTCCTGAAGAGTCCAAACATGAGCTCTGTGGTGCTTTTTTAAAGATTGCTCTGCTCTGTTTGTTGTAGCCCTCTGATATGTCAGTCAACTTATAGCTGATTCAATGGCGTGAGTTTGGGGGCGGGACTATGAATGGACTGTAGAAGTGCTTGAAGAACCTGCTGGGGAAACAATCATTCTTTTAGCAATTCCATTTGGTGCCGCTGCCGGCGCAAGAATTGCACACAGCAGATTTAGAGGTAATAGCGCGTGCACGCCATCGCAGGCCATCAGTATGCAAAATCTTTACCCTGGACAGACGTTCAGGTTCTGAATTGAAAATATCATTAAGGATGTTTACAGATTTTCTACCCCATCACAAGCGTACAATCTCTCTCTCTCTCTCTCTCTCTCTCTCTCTCACACACACACACACACACACAATCACATTATAGTGCTTCTACAGCCCTGCTTCCTCTGTCCGTGGGTTTGTATAGACCTGTGAAATTGATTGTGACATTACATTTCTGAATAGGATGAAAAAGAAGTCTGGCTGCCAGGGGCTTGACCACTTCCTGTGTCCTGGGCATCTAACATAGACCAAAAAGCAGACTGGCGGGAGGGCAGCTCAATGCTGCACTGACCACTACAGGTCATTCTCTGTGTGCCTTCCTTTTATTGGTCTGCCCCAGACCGTATGTGGTTACCTGGTCGTTCAAACCCAGTAGGGTGGAAACTTTGTGTATAGGTCACATGTTTGAAGGAGTTTCTTAGCTTTTTCTGCAGATAATGAGATGGCAGTCAAAGTATGGTCATAAAGAGAGGAAAAAAACTGCTCTTTATTGCTTTTACGTTCTTTACTGAAAAGTCACAGGTTCTAGAAACCTACTCATCATTTTTGCAGTTTCATTTGGTGCTGATGTTGGTGCAGAAATGATGCACTTCAATTTGAATATTTTACTTCCATCTTTCAGACACTAATAAGATTAAATATGAATAAAGCTTCCCAGCAACAATTTGAGGTTATAAGATTGTTTCTGTAACGTTTCCATTAGGTAACAAAAACACGAAAAATGTCATTTTTATATAATGTTACATTTATGATCTATAAAAGTTGTACGTTAGCCAATGTTATGAGAACGCTTTCCTATTAGCTGGGTTTAGCTTAAGTCGTCTGAATCTTAGATGTTTTGCCCGAGAAAAAGACCCGGGAAATCTCAGATGTATCTCCTCTAGAGTTTCAGAAGCAATCTTATTAATGTCGCAAACTGTGCTCAGATTTGCCAAGATACCTGCAAGTCTGCTATCAAAAGTTAGAGATTTCAATACAAACTCAGACATTTAGATATTTGATTCCAAATGCTGCAGTATTGTGTTTGGCTGTGAAAGGGAAGGCAAGGGATCAGAGATAGCTGGCTTTGGAGAGGAAGTGTGCTGTGACAATAGACTCAGATAATGAATTACCTCCCTCAGGCTGCTACCACGGGAGGGAGAGAGAGAAAATGTTAACGCTATAGCACCAGGGGTTTGGCATCTAGTTGTCATTTACCGATGCTAATGTCAACAGAAAACATGAACAAGGTTTACTCAATTATCTCTATTCCTTAGATGCTTCTTTACACAAACTGTCATATTACTTATGGCAATCTTACTGTTTATTTCTCCATTTGTTGGGTGAGTTAGATAGAAAATGCCTCTTTAAAATGGAAATTTTCAAATCAAAGGAATAGTTGGAGACACACAGACAGGGCAGTAGATAGGTAGGTGGGTAGGTACATTAGATAGACAGACGGACAGACAGACCGATAATTAAACAACATATTTGTTTATGGTGGGATGTGTAAAACTACAGTTCCTCTAAGCATCACAATGGGGCAAAACACGTACAAACAAAGAACCCATGGAAACAATGAGAAAACAAACCTATTGTTCTTAGGAAGCCCAAAACAACAACAGAGTGATAATGATCAACCGTCGGGGGGGAAACAATAGAATTGTGGGAAAAGATGAGCTTTTAATTGAGATATTAAAATGATAGAAAGATGTTCCTTAACAGAGGAACTAGCAGTTTGTTGCCTTCTATGAAATCATTGTTAAGCTATGAAAAAACAAAAACATGTACCTGCCATAATCTTTGAACAAAAATTGTATTTTTTAGGCATTCTGACAGAAGGAAGAGATAAATTGTAAAAATATTCCTGTTTTATAAAGTTTAAAATTGTGTCTCTGCTTTATTGACAGACAGAGTAGCAGATAGATGAACTTAATATGATCTGTATTGTATAAAAAAGGAAGGATTGTGGATATAAAACACACTCAGATTCCAGAAATGACATACCCCTGTTTTTAATATGAAGGCTTTTCTATTGGTTTTCATAACATACCTATGCTACTTTAGTCCAGTATCTCTGTCACCCGTTTTCAACCTTCTCGACCTTTCTGAGTTCTTTTGCTGGCTAGGTCTACATGATGTGACACAGCTTGTTAAATGGGGCAAATATCGTCCGATGTTTATTGATTCCAGAGTCTCTTGGACACAGTACGATACAGTGACATCAAATTCCAATGACTTGCAAGACAAACAGCGAGCAGCGGAATGTCTACAAGCAGATAAAGCTAAATGATACCTCACAAGAGACTTTTCTAAGAGTTCTATTTACAGGGGCATGTAGCATATAAGCTAATAACATATTGACCACTGGTCATTAAACAAGGAGAAGGTCTTTAGGGTGTATTTGTGTGTGTGGTGTTACGATATGAGGAAACGGGTTGAGTGAACAATCAATAATGTGTGATGTAATCAGGAGGCAGTTATGGGGATGAGACTTCATATTTAGGTGGTTAAAACCACTATATGCCCTGATCTGAACTGGAAATGACCAGTTAGAAACTTTCTAAACTTAGAAAAACAATTAATGTAACTAATTGGACCCACATAAAAACAACCTCCAAAAACATTATTAATGTAGTAGCTTTCTGATGGGGGAGTTTGTCTTTAAAGACAAATAATATCACACCAGATTTATATTCCTAAAGCCCAGGGCTATTCCTGGAAATGTGTTCTGACATATAAAAAAATCATATTCTGTGTTAAGAGACATTTTCTATCAAATAAAGAACAATCTGTGATGCATATTTGACTCATACAAACACACGAGATAAATGAAATGGGACACCGCTGGGCATGTCTGGTGGTCAGAGTGATTCCCTGTTTGAACATTTGTTTAGTATAGTAGTTGAGTTAGTTATTTTAGTTTTGTTGTCAGGTTTTTTATTTTTTATTATTTATACAGTAAATGTTTTGCTAGCTCTGTTGTATGTAAGGTTTATAAATCAGAAAATCAGAAAATAAATCAGTTCTTATCCTATCCGTAAAGTCTTTATTCAGAATAACATATACATACTGTATAGAAAAACAAATAAAGCCGTGGATTGTTTTTCATCTATAGAGCTTGTTTTTCATTATATAACCACAAAGATTGAAGCGCTTCTCGAAATCACAATGGGGTATAACACATAAACAAACATAAATGGAGAAAGAATAAACAATAAAAAAACAAACAAACTTTACACGGGAAGCCCAAAACAACAACAGTGCAATAATGATCAACAGCTGGAGGAGAAACAGTAGAGTTGTGTGGAAAACAACTGTTTTGAATCGAGATATAGGTGTGGAGATGATGTTACAGAGAGTTTTGTGCCTTTATCAAACACTGATTTCAGAAAGTGTGTTTCATGTTTTTAGCTGCCAGTAGTTACTACCATTAGTTTTGAAAATAGCAACAATCACAAAATTGCTTATTGTAATAAGAAGTGTATTATGAAGGAATTGCAGCCGTGATGTGCCAACAAATTGTTTGGACTTCCATTAGTATTAAGAAATATTTATCATGTTTTTACATATTATTTATATGTAAATAATTTGCCCATAAATAAAGATGTATATCACCCAACCAAATATTCAGAAATAATGTCCTTTTGCGTTGATGCTTAAGGTGAGTAAATTTTTAATTTTCGCTGAAGTAGGCCTACTTGTTTAAGTACGTCATGCCATAAAACCAAGATAGTTACTGTATTATTTTGTCAACAGCTTTATTTTTGTTTATTTACAGATTTCACTGATTTGACTTCTAGTACTGAAGCATTATATTACAGCAGAGATCTTGTGACTGACGATGAAGGTAAATTAGCTTCTTCACCTGAGAAACCTCGCTGTGTTGCTTGTGTTGTTAGACAACAGCAGGAGTGATTAATATAGTGGACAGGCGACACTATTATAAATGTTTGCTCTCTCTCTCTCTTTCCTTGGTGTGACTTATATTCTCTTCTGCTGTTGACACGGCGACAGCAGACAGCTGCGGTTTGCTTTGCTTTACCTCATCTATCACGGACAGAAGATGAATAGGAGAAAGTGAGGACGCTAGCCTGGTCCAGACGCTGCTAGCCTGGAATCACAACATCCCTTGTGTCCTTACATGGAGGTTTTGAAGAACAGCGCTAAGAACGGATTTGCATATGTCAGGGTTGTCTGCTATTCACCGTTGAATTGAGAATATTTCTCACATTCCAGTTAAATTCCTGAATTAGAATTGAGGCAGCATGATGCAGAACTGTAAATTATTTTTAATTTTTATAGGCAGAAGTATAATGGAATGAAATTCAATATAAATTTAAAAAAAAATGTAAACTAATGCAAATGTGGTAAGTGTAGATGCATTATTTTAGCATAACATTTCCATAAACATGTTATCATACGCACAAGATACAGTATTTCCACATTACTGTTCGATTGAAATGCCATCTATATAAATGTGTATTTAATATACATAGATTTCAAAACGTTGATATCAAATTTAGATTTTTATGAAATGATCTAAAACTGTTAATTCTGTTTTTCTTTGTTAATTGTAATATTTAAGATTTTTTTTTTATAATTATTTGTAATTAATACAACTATTTGTTTTGTCACAAAAGCAGTTCAGATGGGCGTGGCTAATTCAATGTTAAATTCAAGTTTTGACTGAATTGAATCATAGTCATTTGTTAAGCTCTGCCAAACCCTGGCATATGTTCAGCGTCTCTCTATTCATTAATGTTTCATTCCATAATCTTGTTCTCTGTGGTTCCCGGTCGTGAGTGATGCCATGTTTCCACATCCCTCTGGAATGTCAGTGACTTTCAGACAGGCGGACAAAAATAATTGTCAGGGTGTAAATTATCACATGATCACATCAGTCATCACAACTTTCAGCACACATTGCTGCATTATATTTCTGCTCAAACTATAAAAAATAAAAAAGCACAGTGACTTCAAAGCCAGAGGAGGTGATTTTTTCCAGAAACATTTTTTGTTATGCTGGTAAAAGCTCTTCAGATCCTGATAGCAACTTGCTATCTGATAGCAATATTTATGGTTACGTGCCTTTTAATATATATAAGGCTATATATGCATATAGGACACAAGACCATAAAATGATCGTCCATTCATTGGATTTGCTCGTGTGCAATGATAGGATGTCCAACTTGCCTGTCAAACTGTGTATTTGCATACTGTTTTCTGCTCGCACGTACAATCTTCTGTCATCAGTGTTCATGTGTTTGGGGAAGGCATTGCTTTGTAGAGAATGGTGGGGATCTTGTGCTTTAAAGCTAGCTTGCAATTGCTAGCCTCTTTGAAATTGCCTACCCTACCTTTGAGAGGAGCATCGCTCTGGCAGCTGTCCATCATCTGAACAACCCAATTCCATTTCCTAAAACGCCCCTCACTGACTTACGTTTACAAGGAATACTTTTTTATGACCGCGCAGCTCTCCGTCTTGCTTTAAACAGTTCATTTATGGATACAGTAAATCAGTGCCCCCGTCACCCACAGAATGCTGTTGCCACACTTAAAAAGAAAAACATACGCAAGCTAAGAACAGGTCACATAGTGCGACCGGTCATTTCCCCACCTTTAAATGTAAAATATGAGTGTTAGTCAGGTGTCTGACAGGATAATCCAGAGGGAGGCTGTGGAGGACGGTTAAGATTGCCTGGGTTTTATGGCGTATATTGTTTTGTCTGTGGTGGAATTAATATACGGTTCAGCTACAGTTCAGGTCATTTGATTGACAGCTGCTATTTAACTGGCAGGCATTTGAATTTGATGTGATTGATGATATGGTTGGTTGCATGGATAAAACGCAGGGTCAGTAAGAGGAAGGTTGCTGGTTCAGGCCTTGAGCAAAAACACAAACCTCGGGAGAATTCCCAGAAAATGTTTTTTGCTCAATTGTTGTTCTTTCTAAGCTCAGGAGACTTTGTGGAAGTCTCAGTCCGGTTTCATTTACGTGTTGATAGTACTGTAGTGTTGTAGTGTGGGCAGTGGCACTTCTGAAACTCAGATGAAGACGTAAGATTTCTGTTTTTTTCCTCAGGATAAATATATCAAATGCAGGCAGAATTTTAACAGCCTTAAGCAGAATTTTTTAATTACATTTAAATTTCAGTCTAGGAGAAACAATTGAGATAATAAAGAGATATCTGTGATTTTGTCTTAAAGGGCTTGTTAGCATACAATGATATTTAATATATAACATTTTTGTATTGTTAGAAAGGTGTTGATTTTCACTAAATAAACTATTTAATAAATAAACTATTTATCATATGTATTTTGGCGTTAACACGACAAGATACAAAAATGTGAGATTATGAAAGTGGTGATGTCATAGCAGGAAACCTGTATTAAATGGAGGCCGCAGCCTTGGGAAACTGCTTTAAATCATAAATCCCAAAGCAACTTAAATTCAGTAAAATATGTCTAAAGTATTGACCGGTAGCGTATACAGTATATATGTGTATTTCCAGGTGTATACAGTGCTCAGATGAGCATGTACGGCATGTGTGTTCATAATTCATAACCCACTCTGTCCCGTCAGCACTGCGACTGGGCGTTGGGGGTGATTCATGTCACAGGGTTACTAAGCAGTGGGACGGTCGGTGGGCTGGCCTGCGGTGTCCTGCCGTGATCCACATCCGCCACGAGCCGCTCACTCACCCCGGGGTCAGCCGTTTGTCACCTGCCTGATATATGAGCTTGGACTGGGCAGAACTGCTGAATTTGGATCTCTGTGTAATGAGAAACCTCCCGCGTGTGTGTGTGTGTGTTTGTGTGTGTGTGTGGAGAAATAGTAACGTGTGATCTATTGCATGGTCTCTGTACAATGACTATACTGCAAATTTATGCTGATTTCATACATTTTTCAGAGCAGCGAATGATACAACATTACTGAATTACTCTCCTCTCACGATGAGCTCGCAGCTCGGTCCAGCATGCGGCTCTGTTGTGCCGCATGCAATCACGCAGAAGTTTCACATATGCATCACTCTCGTGAGGCTGATGATCCCGGTCAGAGTTATTATTATTGTATATGTGCTTAATGACCAAGCGTGAGGTTTTTACAAGGACGATTAAATGCATGTTTAATAGCAGTGATTAAGCCACAGTGTGTAGCGTGCAGAGGAAAGGGCCCTGTTGCATGTTCTGTCATGGCAATGGACAGCATAATAATCAAATGAGTCATTCTTTCTTTTAATAGAAGGCGATGCAACACATTCTGTTGCATGGTGTCTGTGTAGTCTTTGATGTCACATAATTAAATGCGATATAAATTTGCAGTAGCTCTTCACAGAAATGAGAAGGAATATAATGGAAAATTCCCATTTTCTAAGCAAAATGTGAGTTGATTTTTAACATTGTATC
>JAZGTI010007313.1:0-21885 GCA_036877585.1 Botia kubotai | reverse complement strand
TCAAAATATCTTCATGTTCCACAGAAGGAAAAATATTTTTAGTGAACTATCCCTTTAAATGCGTTCACCACTTCAGAAATATAAAACAAACATCACACAAATAAGTTGATGTGTATTCCTGCAACCTGTATAGTTTTCAAGGAAACGGTCTGAGAATACAATTAAACATTTTAATAGTAATACAAACCAAATGAATACATCCAATAGCCACATATATGACACTGAAACTGATAGTCTGATTAAATCTGATACCATCATTAACATCAGCGGCGACTCAGAAGAACTACTGTCGGATACGGATATGACGTTCTGACATTAACGTGCGTACAAAAGCATAAAGCGCCACCTGCTGGTTCAGTCATGTAATGAAGATTCAACAGCTGGTCGATTTCTCTACATTTTTGTTTTAATGCAGAAATAAGTGTTATCACACTGTTCTTTAGCAACCCCAAAATTACATGTTGTATGTACTGAACAATAAAACCATACTGACGTTACAAGACAGAAATGTTTACTTTGGACATAACGTTGATAAAATACATTGCGTATGTCATTTCTCTTAAACTCGGCAGAAATCTGGAGGATAAAGATGTTTTCGTATTTCACTGCATTGTGCAAATTAAGAAATAAAAATTGCCTTCACAACATGATTGGGTTAAATGTACGTTCAACCGTCAATCCCACAGAAACAAAACACGGAGGTATGAGGTTTCTACAGTAAGAGTACATGAATTAAAACACACACCGATATATATACACACATACAAATGTATATAAACGCGTTCAATCCATACGCACATTGTACAATCAGTGAGTGATCGCTTAAAAAAAACACATCCTATTACAAGCCCTCAATGCACAAAAAAATACAAAAAAAACAGGCAGACAGAAAAAAACAGCTAATGTTATGCCGGTATTTTGCAGTTTTACGGTCACGTCGGCGGCACGGAGACTAGCGCCTTTATCGCGTTTAAAGAACGGAGCGAGGCGGACTCGCTCACTCCGAGCGCGCCCTCTCCTGGTCAGGGTTTGAAGCGCACTCTTCATTCCAGCGCAAATAAACTCAATAAAAGCAGCTAGTGAAACAAAACGAGAAAATAAACATTAAAAGAAAATCGGCACGCAGACACACCGTCACCAATGTTGAAAGGAAACAAAACGATACAGATCCCAAATAAAGTGGTTATAGCAGATCAAAGGGCGGAGAATCTATTACTCCACCGACCGGTCCATCTGTTTGAGGTTGTAGTTTGAGCTGTGTGTTAAAAACACAACTAGTTATCAGGGTTAACCGAAATGAAGTCAGTCTTCAAGCGACTTATTAATCGCGCATTGTTTTTCTATCATTATTATCCTATATAGTCAGAGATGAGCAAAAGCACCACAATTTTAAACAAGAAATTATCTTCCCTATTACCACACGCACACACACATATAAATAATCTTTACATGAACTGAAAAATGAGACTGCTTTTAGTCTGCTTATACCGTTCATTATGTAAATCAGCAATGCCTCTTTTTGCTTACATTACAGTGTAAAATGTTAAAAATGGATTTTTTTAATTGAGGCCAAATTAAATGTAAATTAAAATCTTCAAGTCAGATTAGTTGAAGACATTCAGCACCTCTGATGTTGTGTTGTGCTACATGTGATGGAGCATACTGGAGGGAGTGTATCAGCTGGTCAAGGTTCCTAGCATCTCAGCTGAAAAGCACATTTCCTTAGGAAACTAATTCCCAGCTTCACGGACACCAGACCACCACTGAGCTAGCCACACAATACAGCTCTTTGTTTTGTTGTTGAAGGAATTGGCCTTTTACACAGGTGCAAGTCTAGGCACTGTAGGTCCTCGGCTCAGTGGGTCCTGTTGTGCAGCTGCACGCTTGAGCTCAGTGAGTCCCGTGGTGCAGCTCTGTCTCTGGGCTTAAAAGGTCCTATGGCGCAGCTCCACCACTGGGCACAGTGGGCCCTGTGGTGCAGCATCGCCTCTGGGCTCATTGGTCCCAATGTAGCAGCTGATTTGTTGATGGAGCAGCATCCACAGAAAAAGAAGGCGTGTTTGGTCCGTAAAATTTGGTTTCCTGATGTTAGCTGTGTCTCCTTGGTGACCGGTGGGAATCGGCTTAGCTGAAGCGTGTGCTGAGAAAACTTAGACCTCAGCAGCCTTCAGGCCGATTTTCTCCTCGTCCTGTCAGTCGGAGTTGGGCTTCTTCAGTGAGAAGGCGTATATTTTAAAATGATCACTTAACTGCTTCACCTGCGCAGGGAGACAGAAAAAAGGGTGTAGTCAAGTTCGTGATGGTATACGATTTTGTATACGTTATTGTAACAGAAAATGTCATTTATAATGAAATATTATATAATGAAAACAAATGCAGGCGATATTTCCACTGATGTTTTTATTGGGTTTTATTACGTGACTTGCATGAACGTGTGGACATACTCACAACTGAAACTCCATAGTGTATATGAACGAGCAGAACCACAGCCGTCCATGTGTACAGAATGACTGTTTCACTCTGCTGCACAACCCCGGAGATCACCAGCAGCACCACAGCAGTCATCGGCAACAGCAGCAAACTCAGTGGCTTGCATCGAGTATTACTCATCTGGCACACAATGAGCTTACACTGAGAGAGAGAGAGAGAGAGAGAGACATCAGACAACATGTGTCGACAGGAACCGAAAGACGTCCATTGTCACAGCTGCACAAGTTGTTTATCTCCACTGGAGAGACAGAGGACTGTGTGGACTCACAGTAACGTTGGAGAACGCTGTTCCAACCATGAGATAAAAGACTCTGGGCTGCTTCTGGACGATGTTTGTGGGAGACAGATGAATCCACAGTGTGGAGAGCACAAACAAGAATGCCGGTGAGAAAAAGGGCAACATGGCTTCGTATACGGAACTGTGTTTCAGGGTGTTGTTACGATACGCCCTAAAAAAATAACAAAAGAGACAGTTCACAAAAGCAACAGTATAAAACATATTATAAACATAGTTATTTTGATCACCACTGTTTTTTAAGGACAATAAAACTTACTTAAGGACATTGTAGAGGCTCATTGGCAGCGTTACCACAAATAAACAAGCTGTAATGAAGCAAAAGACAGACAACGAAAAAACTGAAATCAGATCATCCAATTTACAAGTTTAGACTGTAAGCCAATGACAATGCAGCACGTGATGTTTTGTAACTGTGACGATCCAATGAAAGCGCAGAGATTGCTCACCAATAATCATGACAGTGAAGAAATCTCTGTAGTGCATGTTCCAAATCACAGGTTTATACCACGTCTCCACGCCAACCACTGCTGTAATTATGTACACGACAGAGATCGTCTGAGATAAATAAAACAGAAAGATTATTACAATTCAGCCAATGCGGTCTTCTCACGCAATTTATTAGCATCTACCTACTCTGACATGCTTCAAAACTAAATTCTGCCCCCAGGAATTTTCTCTTAATTATATTTTTTCAAGTCTCTTCACATTCTGATAGCAATCACTAACTGAAGTGGTCTACATATATTTATGTATATCTTCTGTGGAAGGCACGGACCGTGACATATCAGTCTGAATGCAATGATGGGATGTCGTACTGGGCTGTCAAACTATGTGTGTTTAGGAAGGGGCTGTTATGGGATGTTATGCATTTAAAATTAGCTTTCCTCTCTGAAATTGCCTGTCCTACCTTAAATTCTTGAAAAAGACAGACTTTAGTTCATCAGTTTATTATGAGGTCAGTGTCAGAATTTACCACTTGGCTAATGTCGTATCCCCAGGGCAGGAACAGAATTCCGGTGTTGTATTTCTCCCAGTGGGACAGTATGAAGGAAAACAGGACAACCCATAAGAGATAATACAGCGTTACCACGCTGACACCAGTTTCACCCTGTCCGAAAACAGAGTACAATGCTGCCACGAAGAACACACACGCCCAGCTGTCGAGGCCGTGGTCGAAGAGTTCCCCGAGCGGCGTGCTGGAGTTTGTTCTGCGAGCTTGTTTTCCATCCACACCATCTGCATGAAGCCCCGCAAAAATGGAAGTCAACATATGCATGCGCATGCGCAGACGTTCTCACGACTGCAAGTTTAATATTCAAAAGCACTACAAACACAATCATTAAACACACAACGATTACTGACGATTGTGACAGGAACAGCACTCCATCAAGCAATTCCATCATTTATTCACCCTCATTTCTCTCCAAATCTGTATGACTTCTTCTAATGTGGAACACGACCAGTGGGTGCCACTGTTGTTTGTTTACCAACATATTGTTATGTTCCTCAGAAGTCAAACAAGTTGACATGAGGGTTATTAAATGATGGTGGAATTTTAATTTTTGGATGAACGATCCCTTTGAGCTTTATTATGGCAAAACATGTCCCTTTATTATTGCACACTTGGCTATTGGAGCACACGCAGTACTAATATAAAAAAATATACACGCCCTTTAAAAAAAAAGACACACACATACCTAAAGTATAAGCCAGAAAGTTGAACAAACCAGCAGTTATCCAGACCCAGCTTGGCACGTGTGTGTGGCCTGCCCCTGTGTAACAAATCCAAGACACTAAATAAACAAACTGCGTAATGCAGTATCAGTAACATACTGACATCCCATATCTGTTAACAATTTACAGACTGTTATGGTGCAGTGTTTGTATGGGAGTTAACTACAGCTCACAGTGTCTGTATACGGAGCCTATACATGTTTACATAAGCTCGGTGCATATGCGAGAGCTAGAACTGTGAGTGTGGCTGTTTTATAACAGACGGCGAGTTGATAAGTAAAGAAAAGATGAGCTGGAAGAAAGACCTTGATCTCTCATAAAACAACATTATACTTAAGAGATAATATACTAATACAACATAGAGAGAGAGAGAGAGAGAGAGAGACATAGAAAGAGATGGAACTTTTTCTTTGTAGTGACTGCAAAAACTAACCAATTATTGACTATTTAAAATGACTTTTGAGACAGAGGAATAAAGCATTAACCAGCATATCAAAGAGGCAGTAAGCGATTTCTGAGAAACACTGTTGAATATTTAAATCAACACCTAAACAAACAATTTGGGGAATATTTGACTAACGTGTGTGTGTTGGGAGAAAATGTTTGCACATAGTCTTGGCTGTGTAAATATAAGAGAAACAAAGTGGAAGTGGACCGGACCGATCCACACAACACCATAACACTCTCATAGCCAATAAGCATTAGGGGGCGTATCCACCAGCTGTTAGTCATTGCCTGTGTTGCACAAAGTGTGTGTTATTTTGAGGGTGGAGCAATGAAGTGAGGGGTGTGTTTGTTTCTCAGAAATCACTTTAACTCTGACTAGATAATCACAAACGGGAGCGTTTTTAGACCTCACCTGAGGCGTAGAAGTCAAAGTCGTAGAAGGACAGCAGGGTGAAAGTGAGTACCAGGAACATGAACCCTGTAAACGTGATGAGGTTTGGGGCGAGCCATGTGGGTAAGACCTGAGACACGGAGAGAGAGAAATGAGCGAGCTGCAAACGGTCTGATCTCTCTTGCGGTAATCAGATCCAGGCGCAACATTCATTAATGTTGCATATAAGCAACTCAATGAAGGCATAGTGTTATTTTTTTAAGCATCGAATGTTTATTGTTAAAAATGGTAAGATAAGAAAACAATCATCATAAACATCACCAAACAAACGCTTAACAGACTCAAAATTACACACAACACAGTTTATTTAAATTCATTGGTTTGGTAATATATGCCTGTAAAAGACATTTGTTTGTGGTTGGCCCAACTGAAGCCTCAAATCTTTGTCTGCTATTTCCAACCATATCTAAATATTCATTTTCATTTCAAAACATTTAATCGTTCTTTTATTTTGTCAACTGTAACTGAAGCATGAAACTAAACACACATCAGTGACAACAAGCATCATCCAAAAATGCTCTTGTGTGTTCTGGTTAACCTCCAACATGGTACATTGGCAGATACTTTTATTCAAAGCGACTTACAGTGCATTCAAGTTACACAAGGCATGTGTTTCCTGGGATTCGAACCCGCAACCTTTTGCGCCGCTAACGCAATGCTCTACCAATTGAGCTGTAGGAACACAGCTGCTAGTGCGCTCACCTTCACCACGGAGTTCCAGAACGGGTGCATAACATAGATGGACAGCGGGTTAGAGTCCACCGCACTGTACTGTAAAGAGAAGATGACAAGAGATGAAGAGTGAAACATCACATCACACCGACGGCCTATTCAAGAGGATGAGAACGTCCAAAACATTAAAGCATCAAACTGAGGGTTCCTCAACTTCAAAACTCAGATCATCATCTGCCACAGTGGCTGAAACAAAGCGAATTCAGAATGTCTAGAATGGAACAACCTTCAGCTTCGGTATAACCAGCTGTTTCCCTCTCGGGTGTGGGAAGCAAAGAGCTTAAAGAGAAAACCATCAGAAACATCCTGAATCTGGGACAGTTTGGACTGGAGCATCTACACTCGGCTTAGTGATTCAGGCAGTTGACTCAAGAAAACAAGTTACGTGTTTAAGTGCAGTAATGGATTTAAAATAGGACTAAATAGAATCGGTACGCTTGAATCTGATCAGAAAAATGCAGTAGAAAGTATTGAGACTGGACAGTGTCTGGATATTACAATATATATACACAATATATACAATAGATATGATCTTATAATGGTCTCTAATCTATATGAATCACACACAGTGCTGCTTCTCTATAAATAAAACTGATAGAGATGTACACAAGGCAGCAAGGCGTGCAAATGGCACATGCATAAACTTGGATATTCTGAAAAATGCTTAATATTTGGAGAGGATTTATTTAGCTGTATGCTGGAGTCAACATCAGAGAAAACTCCTCCATACAGAGGCAAAAAAATACTACACAAGAGTTGGCAGTATGTTCAGTATGCACTACAAGTATGTGCAGACAAGCAGTGTGAGAACAGCACACAAACCTTCACGCAAAGCCACTAAATAAACCTCTCCAGGACAAGTGGACATTGGCCCTGAGACCAAAACAGGGTCAGACTCACATCTTCATCTGCATATCTTTCAAGTAACCACTTAGAAGAGAATTACTGGGGACATAACATCCAAACCTTTGACCCACATGCTTCACTATTATAATCCATCCACCCTGTCGAGCAAGACAACCTACAACATTATTTAAACCATATACACCTGCAATGAAAGTGAAAACAAGTCACAGGTCTATTTTGAGAAATGTCTCAGTGGTTTTGTGTTCGAACAATGAAAGTCAATGGGTGCCACTGTTGTTTGGTTCCCAGAACCAAAAAACAGGTCATACAGATTTGAAATGACGCTAGGGTAAGTAAACGATGTAAGACAAACACAACAGGAGCACACCTTTAAACACAACAGGAGCACACCTTTAAACACAACAGGAAATTCTTACACATTAGTTCCAACACGGTGCATGTAGTAATATCTGGGTAATTATACAATTGCAACGAATCTGGGTGCGATTCATCGTGTCCAAACCATTACGATTACTGTGTCTGAGCCCATCCCTCATCAAATCAATCCGATTTACACACTAACCACATAATAAAGCTTGCAAATCCACGGCAAATGACGCTTAACACTGAAACGTGTTTAGCTCATTCGGTTTTGAATAACCCTTTTCAAAACTGCCCCAGTCTCGTGATGTTTACGGATGAAGACTGCCCACTCTCGCTGGCATTGTCAATTCACAGCAGCACAGCAGTATAATGCTGTCCTTCTTAAAGCTGGTGTTCTGGAGTATTAAAGCTACCTACATGGTTTATTAGCCCAGTAACACGACAAACAAAGCACATTATTTATATATCAGTCTCAATATGACAATGAGCTCGAGAGCGGCACACACCGGCACACCTCACGCTGTCACGATAGCGTTAATAGTGTAGCACAGCTAGCCGACACGCTTAATTTCCGCACATCACAAACAACACTGAGAGTAAAGGCGGCATCACCTTGTATTTATCAAAACCTGAGAGCTGCTCCTGGGTGACATAGTTGAGGAAAACCATGATGACCGCAGCACGCCTCTGAAACGGGGCGAAACTTCCCACTCGCGTCGCCTCAGAGTATCCGCAGTGCTGCTGTGCGTACGCGACGTCACAGTGGCGTGACGACCGAAGCTCCGCCCACAATGGATGTGCTGTTTCATAATACAAGACTTCCGACGAATGAACTGAATTGTATTTCCAACATGGAAATTGCAGGAAAACACCAGACAGACATAATCACACCACTAATAAATATTAAGAAAATGTAATAAGCACTTTAAGAGTTCCTGGAAAATAAAGAATACTTATTTTCCAGGAACTCTTCCAGGATCCTGGAATGTGACGAGGAAAGCGCTCTATATTAATCAGCTTATTGCAATTTACATATAAACTAATAAAACACATGCGTGCTCCAATTTCAAGTTTATTTATATAGCACTTTTCACAATGGTACATTGTTACAAAGCAGCTGTCCAAATGAAAACAGAATTCAAATGAAATAAAAATGAAATAAAAATGAGAACGTTCGCTCATTGTTATGCCACTTCCTAACCGCTAGAGGTCACAATAAATACGATGGAGGGAAAAACACAGCACCGACCTGTCATTGTGGTTATATATTGATCGTGCGCAGAGCCAAATGACATGTCTCTGCATTTATTAACATTTCGAAAATTACATTTCACAATATGAATCTCTGTTTAAGGTGCTTGGCCCCCAGCAACTATTAATCACAGATCATAACATGAAGACAGCTACGAGAAAGAGGTTACATCTGTTAATATCTAATAATACATTTAATAATACATTTGAACACTAAGATTCCTACACACAATAAAACTTTAACATAAAACTTTACATAAAAAGATCCATAAATGATGACAGATACATTTCTACAATGTTGCTAAATTATCTTTTATCTAACACAGTATCTTTATCAAAAGTTAAGAGTTTGAAGAACGCTATTAAAAGAAACTACACAAAGTGGTAACAATAGACTTAAACGATGGTCTAAACTCGTCATAAGATCAGCACCAATATTTCTGTGAAAGTTCTAATTGTTTCTCTGTCATAAGGTTACATTATTGGGGTAAAATTGGGGTCATTTGTGGGGTCAGACAGTACTGTTGATGTTTTTCATATTTTTGAGCTGATTTTCAGCTGATTTTGGGGGGAATTCTGTTGAACTCTGTGGAATGGATTTAAACACACATCTGAGAGAAAAAAACATTGTTATTGGTGGCTGGATACATAATCAAATTAGCCAAATGAACACAAGATATGACTTTACAAATGTATAAATTCTGACAACATCCGCTATGCTGCCTGTGGCTTTTTGCAGGTGGTCCTAAAGCACCCGTGTCAGCTGTACCATGATGTCGGGTGATGTCATTGGCACAGATTAAGCAAGATGATCCCCCTTTCCAGCAGCTGAGGAGTATTCATGTGGGCGGGGCTTGTTCTGACCGTGGTTGTGCCGGAGGTTTTTGTGCGAGTGTCGGGCAAAACAGGAAGTGAGAGATCGTGAACTGCAGTCGCAAGCCCCATCCTTAAAAAATTAAAATATGGAGAGATATGATTAGCATTACAGCTTTTGCTAAGAAACATTTTTTTTAAATCAAGATTAATTACAGTACTGATCACATAACTTTTGTCTCTCTGTCGCCATCTCTGTTTGAAACATAAAATTGCAGGTCGCTTTATATACTTGACTGTATGTATGCTGAAGTCAAAATGACATTTGACCATTTTTAACCAAATAAAGTTCTGGACTGCAGCTTTCATTCTCCATCATGAATCTGAGTATAAATGAGTGACTCACCTCCAGGCTCTTGTTTTTACCGATCAAACCCTTGTTGACGTGACTCTGGCTGCAGACCGAATCTTCTTTTTGGCCTTGCTTCATGAATCTGCGGTTAACAATCTTAGTGATGCTGTCATTTCTCACCAATGGCACAGCTGGTATACGAGATGGAGGGTGTTCAGATTTCTTCGAACCCACCAGACCGATGTGATCCCTGCGTGCCACTGGTGCTTTCTCCCCCTCGGGTTTGGTCTTCTCTCCTCGACCACACACATTGCGCAGAAACTCCTGGACCAGACCGTACTTGTGGATTCCTGCATTTTTCCGGCTTCCGGGTTTTTCACTGGCTGGTGAGGAAGCAGTACTCGATCTGCAGGTTGTGGAGCGAGACCAGGAGGAACCCGAGGAACCAGGCTGGGACAGGTTCCACAGACCTCGTTCCTTAGTGCCATAGTCCAGCCTGGATGAGGAACTCAGAGAAGAGGAGGAGGATAAAGAGGAAGTGGTGAACGAGGAAGAGGAGGGGGGTGTGGAAGAGGAAGACTTAAAAGAAAATGGAGAGGACGCTGAGTGTCTGCGTTGGATTTGTGGAGTTCTGGTATGTAGCTGAAGGCGCTCGATTGGATCAGATGACCTTTCCAAAGAGGTTGAGACCTGCTGGGTCTTTGCAGACACAAAAGACGTTACCCGGGGTGACCAGTGCTTTGTCGTGCAAAGACTTCGAGGGCAATCTGTCTGTAGCCCAATGGTGGTCACCTGTGGCTGGGACTGAGTCTGAGTTCCTATACTGACAACACTCACCACACAGCTCCCAGAATCCCTTGCTCTTTTCCCTTCCAGAGAGCTGGACCGGGATGTTTGCAGCACGCTGGCAGTGATTTCCTTCATGTCGTCGCTCAGGTTGGCCGAGACATCTAAACTATTGAAACCCAGGTGAGATGGAGAGCCCACACTAGAGGTCGGAGGTCCAGAAGATGATGGAGAGCTGATGATTGAATCTCTCTCCACCAAACGTTGGCAGTCAAAAGTCAGGCTACCCAGCCAGGTTTCATATGCAGAGACCGAGTCTCTGTTTACAAGTCCACAGGAAACACCATTGAAATGTGGTTCCTGGCTCTTCTCACACTCTTCCTCGAATTCCAGCACAGATCTCATATGGATTCTTTTTGCAGATGGAGGGCTGTAGTATATACGAATGCCAGTCCTCTCTGGAGCAGTGTGGCTTCTCCGAGTCGAATCTTTGCTTAGATTCAGACCAGGAAAACTGGGGGGCATGACAGGACAGTCCCAGGTCTTACAGGGGTCCTCCTGGTCCAGATAAGCAGCCTCTGGACTGATGTACTTCCAGTTCTTGGTGGGTTTTGACGTGCCAAATTTGAGGGCCGTCCTGTTGGGAAAGAACTTTAAATTACTCTAATGAGTCACTGAATGAACAGATCTCCATAAACAGAGAGTTTTATCATTTATATTGTCAAATAACAACAAAAAAATACAATAAAAAACCATTGCTGACCTCTGCATGTTTCCATCATTTTCCATCACCGTGAGACTAGGGGTCTGAAAGTGACACAAGAGAGTTTATTTGTATGTTCATATTTATATGTGCTTTATGTAAACATGCTTTTGAACATAAATTAAAAATGAATAAAAATATGGTCTTAACACAGCGGCCATCATGAGAACAGAACATGCAGAAACAAATCATTACAGATACGACTGGACATATTTGATAAGGTCACTAAAAATAGACACCCATCAAATTAAATAGTGTCTAACACAAGAAAAAAGTGTGTCAGGAAGGCAGTCCGGGATTACAGGAAAATAAACAGCAAGAAAACTTTGATGAAGAACAAACTGTACAAATCCATCTGCTCCTCGTTCAGGCTTAACTCGACACATCAAAGAACTGTTACTGTCTACAGTCCACTTCTGTTGATAGCATTGATAATAATAATATTAATAGCATCAAAAATATTAATAATGACAGCATCAAATAATAATAAGCAGGAGTTTTTGACAAATTGAGTTTGATTGACAACAAAACTGCTGTCAATCAATATAAACGCTTCTGGTCTAAACATAGCTAACAACTCAATTACAAATACATTTATTTTGATGATTAATTCTTTATACCCCTTATACTATAATATTATTATAATTGTAACAAAACTATTCCTATTGTTCATTTAATCATTATGGGTAATGTTATCTGTTTATATTTTGTATGTTACTGTAATGTGACTTTATATGAAGACCAAAGATAAAATCAATTTTATGAAGTAATAAAAGTGTTTTAAAATCTCTCTCTCTCCCTTTTCCTCTATAACACAATGATGCCCTTGTTTACTGTGAAGGAAAGTACATTTCCTTTTTGGACTTCTTTGGAGCCCTTATAACTGTGTTTCTCTCTCTGTGGTGAGTGCAGTTTGGCAAAACCCTGTTTCAGATTCGTGATTAAAGCTTATGTCTGTGCCCAGTCTGCTCTCTCACAGTTCCAAAAGGGGATTAGCCTAAATTCTGTTGCCATGCTCTATCTCACAACCCCTTCATACAGGCTCACGGGACTGTGTCAGTTCCTCCACCCTGTTCCTCTAACAGGCCTTATGGATTAACAGCAAATAACCCAAATCTGAACCCGAACCCAAATGAACTTACTCTGAAAAATTCTTTGGTCACTATAATTAAAAATCTGATTGTTACACCCAAAGTGTGCAAGTGTACACCTAGCTAACAATGTTTGGTTGTATAAACATTTCCCTAAGTATCCCTAAGTAACAAAAAAACAATAAAAATGTTATTTTAAATGTCCTAGGAACATTCAACACATTTTTAGACATTGTATTAACTGTATTGCTTTTCAAACTTTTTTAGTTCTGTAAAATTTCATAGTTCTGTGTTTTCGTTATATGATATGATATATAATTTTATATATACATATATATATATATATATATATAATGCTAAAAAAGTAAAAAACTTCTAATGTTACTGCAAGAAAGTTTTGGATAACTGAGAAAGAGTTTTGACAGAACTTTAAAAGAATGTTAGTCAACACTGCGAGAACGTTCCCTGTTCTTCAAACAAGACTTACAACCGTATTCTGCTACTGCGTGAAATTAGCCATAGAAATGCTAACGCTCAGAAACAATGTTTTGCATATGTTGTGTATTGTGTGTTTCACTACAATTTCTGCTCTTACCTGCAGTTCCCCATTTTTCTTTGAACCGTCACATTCCGGCCGCATGTGGTTCAGGTGTTGTAAGAGCTCCTGGCCCTCAGAATTCCAGCTTCTCTCGCGGCCCCTCAGCTGTTTGGTCAGATCCATGACATCGCCGTATGACTCAGCTAACAGCTGCTGCAGCTTCTCAATGTGGTCCTTCTGCAAAGCCACGTTCAGCTCTGAGGAACTCTTAGCTTCTGCCTTTACACCTTCAAGCTTGTTAGGGGGAAAACAAGGGTTAAGAACAAGAGAAGAACCAGTCCAGTAACAGAATAAACATGTTCTCTGGTTCTCACCCTGCTTTTGAGGCTCTGTAGCTCTGCACACTCCACAGCCCAAGCTGATTTGGCATTGGCAAACTGACGGACAACATGTTGGGATGCTCTGTGCTGCTCCCACAGTTCATCAAACAGATCCTGCAGAGCTGCTCTGAGGTCAGACAGCAGGGCACTGCTCACCTGAGAAAGACATACATACCTATTGTGAATGTAGCAAAACTACTGGGAAACTCTAGGTGCGTTACAATTGACACTACTGCATACTACTGTACTATTCTACTCCACTTTTGTATAATAAGTGTGAGCAATATATTCACACTACAAAAAGGCAAAGAGACACTTTATACACTCAATAATGAGAGCTTTTGTTATGTAACCGTAGTATTTTTGAAGACAACTTTTCTCATTAAATTCTAAAAGACAAATGTCCTGTTTATTTCTCTGGTATTCATGTCATGCGTAATATTTTAACTTCTGTTACCTGTCTGCTACCGTTTTCATACCTGACTGTTGCATTTCTCCTGAGGGATCTCACATTCCTGTGACTCTGTTTCCATTGAAAGGCAACGATCGTTCAGACAAAACATCTGGAAGCAAAAGACATATTCCTTCAATTTCACATATAAGATTCTCAACAATAAACAAACTCTCACTTTCCTAATCAATCAACGTTCATAACCACAGTTACTGCTGTGACACAACAACCTAGAGTTACTGCTGATGACTCGCTCTGTAAATTTACCTCAAACATGTTCTTTCCATCTCCTGCGGGTTTCTCTCCTGCTTTCCACTGCTGGAGGAACCATCGGAGCTGCAGTGTAAGCAGAACCAGGCTGTCTTCTTTACCCCCACTGCTGAGAGCAATCCTGGAATAATCAATCTTATCTTCACCACCTGGAGGTTCCTGTCCTGCTTGATTCTTTGTGTCATCCTGTTTACCTGCACATTTTAATATCAACTTCTCCAGACCAGCTGTAGGAACTCCTGATGTGGAGCTTAACAGCATCTCAAACTTCTCTACAAGAGCACGGAGCTGGGCTTGTAACACCTCCAGTCCATTGGTCAGAGGACTCAACATGGGGTCCAAAAGCCATTGATGGGTCTTGCACTGAGGATCTACCTCTGTTTTGCTCAGGTACGGAGCACCAGGAGGGGTGCTGTGGGTACATGTAGGTGAGAGACCATTTTTAGCTGGGGCTGTCAGGAACTGGATGGTTGATCTGACAAGCAACGCTTGGTCATGGATGGCAAGAAGACCTTCTAGATCCTTCATGCCAAGTTCACAGCTGGACTTCTGTTGAGCTTTTTCTTCATCTTTGTTGTCATCAGACAGCTCCTGTTCCCCACCGATTGGTCCCTCTCTTAGCATGTGACTCACGGAAGAGTTCTCCATTTGTTCTTCTAAATTCATCTGGTCCACATGTATACCAGCATGTGTGGCCTTCTCTTTATCCTCCAGATGTTCATCTCTAAGCACACTAGCCATCTCTACCGGCTCACCAGGGCAGATCAATACTCCCTCATCTGCCACCTTCATCATCTCCTCTTCCTCCAGACCCGCTCCTCCTTTCTCACGCAGTTCACTCATTTCTGCCCGCAAACCACGGTTCTCCACCTCCAGCTCCACTATTCGACGACTCAGCAGCGTGGCTTCCTCCTCCACCAGGCGCAAGTGAACTTTGACCTCTGCTTCTCGGGTGTGGGCAGAATTGATGGTGCCCGCCGCAGCCTTGGTTTCATCTACTTCACCGTACAGCAGGCGGTATCTGGCGAGCTCCTCCCTCATCGTCTCACTCTCCATGGCCATCTTAGTCAGCTTCTTGCACATGAGCGCAGACTCTTCTTTAGCAAAGTGGAGCTGGCACTTCAAATCAGCGCTGTCGTCCTGCAGACGTCAAGCAGATGTTTGGAAATACATCACAAACTCCTGAAGAAAACAACCATCAGCTCGGCTCTACAGCTCACCTGTACAGAGAGCTTCTTCTCAGTCTTGCTGGATGTTGATCTCAAACTTCTCCTTTTCAGAGAATTCTGTAGATACACAAATTGTTTAGATCATTCCAGTCCCAACATGTACTCAGACTTTGAATACTTAAGTCACATGTTTTTTTAATGTAATTGCGAAATATATCACACCACAAAGAATTGACAGAAACACAATGCAAGGCCCAATTGTCATTTTAAAGGATGTGTGAACCCAGCTAACAGGGAATGTTCTCATAATGTTGGCTAATGTTCTCTAAAAGTTCTCTTAACGCTATTGAAAGCATTCTTGCGGTAACGTTAGTAGAACATTTTTTAAACATTATACATCATATATCAAAAAAATGTTATTCTTAAGCTGTTTGTGGGACGTTTTAAAAACGCTACAGAATTTATAAAGTTCAAATGAGAACTTCCTAGAACATTCAAAAAACAACATTAACATTTTGTAACTTAATGGAAACGTTAGGTAAACAGCCTAAAATTGTTAGCTGGAAGTCAGTTCCCTTTAACACTCTCGCAGTTCTATACAAAATGTAAATGTTTTATTTTAAAACGAACAAACATCTCTCTTTATCTGTTCTTGTGTTACGTTTCTGTTAAAATCCACTTGATTTAATACTCTGTTATGTAATGCAAAGACAGTTACAGATATTTATGTTTGGCTTAAGTGTCCAAATGTTTTTTGGGGCCACTGCAAGACAATCCATAAAACAAGCTTCTGCTATCGTGACTAAGAAGTCCTCCTATGGTCATACAGTAAGTGTTCTGATGTATAACATTCATCACTGCTGTTATTTTCCACTCAGATACCCAGCGAATATGTTTGACTGAGAGAAAAGCATGTACCTGGTAAACACACTAAATCAATGAACTGAGGTGGCAGAGTCCCAAATTACACTGCACCAAACATCCACACTGCGTGGAGTATGTCAAGAATGCTGCCTAGAGTCTGTCTGTCTGTAGCTCTGATAGAGACAACAGTGCCACAAAACTTTTAAAGCACTAACAGCAGAGGACCTAGCTGACGGGGAACATTCTCAAAACATTGGCTAACATTCTCTTAAAGTAAAAACATTACTGCAATATGTCAGCAGGTTTTTTTTATATTTCATATATCAAAAATGTTATTCTTAAGTAGTGGAACGTTTTAAAAATGTTACAGATGTAAAAAAAATTATTTTATAACCAAACGGAACATTCCCAGAACTTTCAAAATAACATGGTAATGTTTTTTTACTTAATGAAGAAAAATGTTAGAAAAACGTTCTTACAACCTAAAAGTGTTAGCTGGGGAGAAGCAAACAGACAATAATATATCTACATATATCTTTCTTAAAACAAAAATAACCAAGAAACCAAGATTTCATAACGGACCTGTAACACCACGAGAAACTACTTTTATTTTCCAAGCAAGCGACAAGTATTACATTGCTTTCCAGATTAGAGGGCTAAATCGCTCATTGTTCACTTTATTGAGTGGTTACACAAAATCTGAGGTAATGATGAGTACAGTGCTTCAAGATTGCGAATAGGCTTTTGACTCTTAATGGAGCAGTAACAAATGTCGTGTGTGACTCAGGTGATGTCACGCTCACATGAGGTCTTCGTAATCTGGTTGTAGCTGATTTGTTCTGCTGGTGAGGATCAGGAATGTGCAGCAGTCGTCTGAGTTGAGCTGTTGTGATCCACCTCTAAGCACCAAATCCTGGATTAAACGTGTATGTGCCGATTTTAAAGACCTACAGGTCGTTGCCAATAAAGGCTGGTGGTGTCGGCCTGCATTTTTCATTAATATGAAGAAGTGAAAGTAAACGGGGATCAGCTAGAGAGAATTTAAACATGCCTTGATTTTCATCAACATCTACAAGTTTTTTTTTAAACACAAATGCGGTAATTGCGCGTCATGCGGTCCTCGGTTAAGCATGTGATATCTGGCTTGCAGCCAAGACTTGAATTTCCTCCTCAGACGTATTTATAGTTTAGTTACTTTGACACTCTCTCCTCACTCTTGTCTTTCAATGGCCCCTGTGGTTTTTCTTTGTTCTTATTGCCTCTCTCACTGTATCCACAAGTGAGTAATGACAGCTGCGGTCTGAATTCCCACCCTTAGATCATACTATGCCCTACCCTAGAAGTCAGCTGTCGGATACACCCCCTACAGCTGGGCTAAAGGTCAAACTGTCTCCCAAACTGCATCATGAAACCAGGGAGACTAGGAAACAAAACTACAAGCCTTACTGTACAGTGATATACTGTAAACAGATGTGAAATCTAATGACACAAATGTTTGTATAATAAAAATATTAGGACGTTATTCATACACACAGATTCACAGATTCATACACACAGATTCACAGATTCATACACACAGATTCATACACACAGATTCACAGATTCATACACACAGATTCACAGATTCAAACACGCAGATTCACAGATTCATACACGCAGAATCACAGATTCATACACGCAGAATCACAGATTCATACACGCAGAATCACAGATTCATACACGCAGATTCATACACACAGATTCATGCATGCAGATTCATACACACAGATTCATACATGCAGATTCATACACACAGATTCATACATGCAGATTCATACACACAGATTCATACATGCAGATTCATACACACAGAATCATACATGCAGAATCACAGATTCATACATGCAGATTCATACATGCAGATTCATACACACAGATTCATACACACAGATTCATACACACAGGTTCATACACACAGGTTCATACACACAGGTTCATACACACAGGTTCATACACACAGGTTCATACACACAGATTCTAGGTGGGATTTAATGCAGCTATTTATTGATGTTGAGCAGCACAGCTTTCATTGTACCTCTCTTGATTTGTCCATCTCGGTTTGCAGGACCTGCTTCTCCACCTCCAGACTCTGCAGCCGTTCCCGCAGTTCCTCGTTTTCCCATTCCAACTGGGAATTTCTCTTCTGAACGGCTTCAAGCTCACCATGCAGGCGAACGGATACACTCTTGGCCACCTGGAAAAACAATATTCGTGTGGATTCGTGTAAACGTACTGCAATTATATATTCATGCTACTGGGTTTAATATGGTAACGTCCCCCGTGTGTCAGATGTTTTTGTCAAAAGTGACTTACGGTACAATTAAGCTATACATTTGATCAATATGTGACCTCTGTGAGGTTAATGCAAGGCTCCACCACAGCTACATAATATCAAGCACAAGAATCTCTATTTCTGGAAATAATGACCCAGGAATTACATCTGGACTTTTTTAGGAAGATTGCACAGGGTGCATTTGGTTACCATGTTTTCTGCTGTTGCTAAGTGCTGTGGTTTGTGACACTGAGGACGTGATGCGTTTAGTTTACAGTTGAGATTTTACAAGGCGGCTGGAGTCTCCCTCAAAGCCCCTCCCTTCCTATCAGGTTTCTCATGGGCTTGCTAACGATTGCTAACGATGCCTGAGGAAAACTTTCAGATTTCATGTGATTCAGTGCATGACTGTCCCTCTCAGGAACAGCTTAGGACAGAACTGAGTACATTATCAGCACCTCATGTTCCAACACAGTCTCCTTACACTCATGGTTTCTCTGCATTGCAAAACTATAAAAAAACATTAAAAAGTTAATGATGGAAATGGAGAGGAGGCCACACTGAAGGAGATGCTTAGGCTGCAGAACACTCTCGTGGGGGGGGCGGCTGAGGACTGAAGAACAAAGTGAAAAAGCAGGGCAGTGATGGGCACCCACACTGGCCCAGTTTGGGAAAGGAGGGTGTCGTTTCTCCCACATGCTTTTAAAATAGATTGACCATGAACACTAGCAGCTGTGGCCCAAGACTTCCTCATTTGGATACAGTCCTTGACACATAAACATACACATGCAAACACACATCACATTCAGCCTAGATTCTGCACGTGGGGTTCAAAAAACACTTCAAAAGCTATTAGATTCAAAATCTAATATAATGAAAAATCAAATGAAAGAATATGAAATGAAACATTGTTAAATGTTATAATTAATAAGAAATATTTACAATTATGCACTATTTACGGGCCATGAACAAACGTGTTGCTGGATGCCACTGAACCTAAAAACTTAACTGTACTGACAAAATAACATTAGACACGTTGAACAAAAGGCAAGCTAGGAAACTGTGTCATGTGCTTGTAAAAAATAAACAAGGGGAACAAAAGGGATTTTTTTGTCTGGCAAAGGGGGCAGATTTCAAAGAAAACAAGCATTTTATATGGGTTGCCCTGCTGTGTAGGTTTTTAATTCGTAACGTTCCTACAGAAAGCTCGTTCTCTGATTGGCTGCGGAGTTTAAACCGAAAAATGCTCATGCGTGCCACAAACAGAGCTACACTGATCACCTGCCAAACAGAAGTGAGGCCCAAGTGCACCATGTACCGTAAAAACAGAGAGCATTGACTCACACAGTGACTTACTATACATCATTTAAATATTAAGAAATTCTGATAAACATCCTCTACCTAAGAATGCCATGGACTGCATCCAAAACCCTAACAGTGGTTTCCTGTCCACACACCACTGTCGCTGTTGTTCTGCAGTTTAATTGCACCAAAATCATGAAAACATCCATTTAATGATACACGGTGTGTATGACACACTAAAGTGTGTATGACACACTAAACCCACTCTTCCACACAGATAAGCAAAGCAAGACAAAACACACTTTCTCACCCTAAGATCATGTTCTAATGTCCGGATCAGCTCTCCGTCCACCTGCCCCGTCTGCGCCACACGAAGGCTGCGTCTCTCTGCTTTCCTGAGTCGGTACTGCAGGATGCGACAGGCTTTGTTGGCCTGGTCGAGCTGCTGCCGGAGTTCCTGCAGCTGGTACACATCCTCCTCCATGTAAATGTCCCTCATCTCCAGCATCTCCGAGCGGAGCTCCTCCATCTCATCCTGAGCATTCCAAAAAAAACATTTCCTTCTAATGCATCCACACACGTGTACATGTTTTACAACTATTTCGTTCTTTTAAATTTAAAATAGATTATATAATAATTATAACAAACACATTTGCCCTCTATATATTTTTGCAGGGTGTCATGCATCACTGACAGCACTGTCCAGTGCTTACACCAGAAGTAGTGGTGCGTGGCAAATCTTACTATTTATAACTTTTAAGAATAATCTGACGGCACACGTGTTGACTCAGTGCTTTCCACTGAACCACCTAACGCTTAATTACATCACAGATTTGTCTGTTCGCTTCTGGAACTCTTTGCCTGTCAGAGGAAATGAGAGATGATACAAGCCAATTACCTAAAGTACAATATAACTGCTAAGAGTTAATGCAGCGGTCTAAGCCAATGTAACACATGCAGTTTATTTTTGTTTAGTCTGTGTGACTGATTTAATTATTACTTTTACTATTATTATTATTATTATGAGTGCTGGAGTATGCCTTTAAATCATGGGGTTAATTCTCAAGCATTTTAATAAAGTTATGGAACCTCATACGTGGACATCAATAACAAATGATAAATATAATAATATAATGAACCTTTACCTTTAAATATTCATTTTCTGATCGCAGATCGTCAATCTCCCTCATCAGTTCCTCGTGCAGCCCATCAGTAATATCTCCAGTCACATCGGAAAACGCCACAGATGCGCGAAAGCTCAAGCGACTGTCCAACGAGGCGTACGACCTCTGGTCTCCGGGAGAGATGCTTCCCTCTCCGGGGAACAGGGTCGCGTTAACCGCACCGTCGTCCTCTTTATTTTCTGATATTTGCTCGATTAAATCGTCCATCCTTCCTACGTTGGTCCCTCTGTAACTGACCCCCGGTCCGTCAGTGGACCCCTTGTGCTCCTCGGAGGAGTCAGAGATCTCAGAGCCGCTGTCCGTGGAAGACAATTTCCCGGTAGCGCAGCCGGAGTCCTTACTCAGATCATCAGACGCGATACTCCCGTCCGATAGTTTCCTTCTCCCGGACGATTTACTGCGGTTCCTTCGGCAGCTTGACTGATTGACTTTCTCCGAGCGTTTTATTGACTCCGGTTTCAGATCCTTGTTGGCACCGTTTGTTGCGCGACGGGTGTTTATGGTGCCAGACGACCCGCGCTTGTATTTCTCCTTGGTTTTGCTCTGTATTGATACAGGGATGGTTTTGGGGTAAGAGTTCTCCTCGGGCTGTTTGGAAGTCATCTGTTGCGCGTGATGCCGGTGGATTTGTCCTGACTGCCGGTGACTGCTCCCGTCTCCATAGTCTTTATCCTGCCCGGCCTGTCCATGATGGGATAAGCTCGCATTAGACACAGGATTGGCGTCAACTTTTGTTTTTGTCATTGTTGCCACTTAAAGACGACCGACAGCTAGTATTATTTTGCCCACTCAGTAACTTTGCATCGTGTTTTGTATTAAATGTTTTCGTTTTTTTAAGGAAAAATAGTCCTCTCACGACCGTGTTGTTGTAAGAGTTTGCGTAAGGTGAGGTAAAGTTAAGGTAAATCTGGATAAAGCAGTTAGCCGAGTGATGGAATAAATATGAACTGTGTGGCCACGTGCTTTAAACTCCAAATC
>JAZGTI010007312.1:0-18223 GCA_036877585.1 Botia kubotai | reverse complement strand
TACAGATATATTCATGTATCTATCCATACATCATCTATACTGTTTCACTGCATTCACATATACATGACCATGTTTCTTACTCACATCTTTATTCGCCATAGCTTGAGCTTTTAAAGTTTCGTTTCATGCACGTCGATTCTTTCCCCTCTCTTTAACGGTTCTCGCATTACGGGGTCGCCCGGGCATCGGAACACCCGTCCGGGTCAGTCGTCGTCCATGTCTTCTCCCTCCGACTCCTCTCGCCCTCTCCGCTGGTACACTTTATCTCTGTGCCGCTCCTGGATCCCCTTCATCTCCTCGGCGTAGCGACAGAAAGCTCCCCCGAACTTGCTCCACGCTTTATAGGGTATCGTGATAGAGTTTCTGTAACTGGGCTTCACCTCACTCACCCGCAGAAACACCCCGTACTTGTTAGAGCCAACGTCGAAGAAGAAGCGCTTGGAGTCCACCGTGATCGACGTGCCCTCGGGAAGCTCCCCGTAACCTCCAGCCACACCGCCGCCCACCACCTCCTCGTCATCTCCGCCGTAGTCATCGATCAGTTTGGCCAATGCGTCGCGAAACTCGATCAGACCCTGAGCAGGAAGAGCAATGGTTTGCCCGGATTGCATGCCACCCCCGGGCACGCCTCCCGCGACGCCAAACCCACCGGGCCCGCGGTTGACGGTCTGGCGGATCCTCAGGAACCTCCCCCGCTGGTTCTCCTTCAGATCGAGGTAGTATTTGCGGTTTTCCCTCACTAGGTACTCGCTCTTCAGGGCCCGTCTAGGCCCGCCATCCTCTCCACCCGTGGACTGCGCGATCTGCTCCGGGGTGCTGGGCCCCAGCTGGGCGTAGTGCTCAATGAAATCCCCCAGATAGTCCCGAAACTCCGCCGCCACTGACATGGAAAGTGTCAGGCGACTTTTGGAGCCCCCGGCGCCCACCTCAGCGATCTTGATGAACCTGCCCTTCGAGTTTTGCTTGACGTCCAGATAGAAGCGCTTGTTTTGGATATCGAGACGCTTGGACGCCAGTTCCTGGGTCTCTTGATCCCTCTGGAAGGGCTGGAAACCTCCACCTGCTCCTCCGCCACCGCGCTCACTCCCGCTGTCCCCATCCGCCATCTTCACCATCATCCAGAGCTGCGTTATTTTGTTCCCACCCGTATTTCGATAAGTCCCGCCTCCTGACCGAATCAGAAGCGGCGCTTTACAGGCTGATCGTCCTGTGATTGGCCGGTGGTTGTAGAAACGTCAGGGCCTTGATGACGTCTTGTTTGAGAAGTCGTCATTTTCTCGCCTCCTCCTATTGGACCAAAATGTGTCAGTTATGCGGGTAAACGCAGGCTCCTCATTCTCTTTGGCTCATTTGTTCTGTCTGTCAAAATATAAGCCACGCCTTACTGTTTTGAGAGACGCTTGCGCAGGGTGATTGGTGTAAGTCATGTCGATCATGCACAAAAACAAGCGCTTTCTTCTAGATGGCGCTTGACACTTACGTTCAGTACATGCGGAATCAGTCACTAGCACAGTTTTCACCATTTAACCGTTTATATATACTAATAACAACATTTAATTGCATTTTGTTAAAAATGTTCAGTGGACACTTGTTAATGATGTAGCACATAAACGACATAAAGTCACATAAAATAAAAAGCAAAGGCACAACACGTGCAAAGCGAAGCCATACATCCAACAAGCTTTACATTATTCTTTATAATTATATAAATAGAACATGTATACACATGCTTCTTGCGATTTATACCATTCTGTCGACAGCATTTCACATTATGCGGTAATTGAATTGTACATAAATAGCAAGAAGCATGTGTACATAAATGTACATATGTACATTTCTGTACATAAACGTAGAGAAATCATAAGTAATAAACCTTGATACTTTATCTTTCACTTCAATCTTTTGCATTTAAAACAGCAGTTTTTTGTGTGATGATTTGTCAAATGCAGATAAAAGTTTATTATTTTATCTGTAGGTTAAAAGGTAGTTGTCAATGTTAAGTCCCGCCTACGTGTTTTGCGTATAAACGTCACTCATCGATGGGGGATGGTAAAAGCAGCAGCAAGCTGATATTTCATTGGTCTACGTAAAATTCGAGCCAACAACTCCTATTCTGATTGGTTAATCAGTCGCTCTCTGTTGAAGGGGTTTATTGTTCATCCGAGTGAAGAGGCGAAATAGATTTTAATCGGACCTCAACATTTCTCATTTGAACGAATACGTCGCTGCAATGGTAAGTTACATTCCTAATTTGTTTCGTATAACTCAACGCTGCGCTCCGTTTGGTTTCTCATGTTTCGTCTTATGAGTTCATTGATAGCTCTCGGCTAACGCTGGCAGGATTTAGCGTTGCTAACCCGCGCGTGTTTTAGTTGATATTTAGTTCATCATGACGCCAGTTGTTCCCCTTTAACCGATTTGAAACGTTCACCTATCTTATTTTTCACTATACATTTGTTGATATACGCTACAGCGGTTGTGTATATATTTATACGAGCTCGATAAGTACGCGTGTTAAACCGCGTCTGTCAGAGGTATTCTCAGTTTACATACATTTCTGTAATTGTTTTAGCATTTATAAGTCACATGCTTCTAGATGTCGCTGTTTGTGTGGCTGAATATGTAGTTTGTGATTTCTAGAAACACGGGTAAGAATATTGGGTTAGTGGTCTGGTTATCAAGTAAGCGAGATTTTGGAGGTCTTTTACCTCCCGTTGATATAGTTACCTGTTTTTAATAGAAGTAGAAGGTGCTGGAGGTTTCAGGGAGGAAAGTCTCTAATTAATTAATATCATGTTCCCTCGACAGGAAACTGCAAGTTAGTCGACATTATGTGTTCAGATCCGTTTATTTATTTGCTACAGCACGCCAGTATACTAGAATACTCCTGTGTACTTGACATATAAATAGTGACATGTTCATTGAGATTGTTACAGTCTTGCGATATCGCGATTTAAACACACAATTATTGAATTACAAATATACAATCAGTTGCAATGTAACAAATCTTTCATTTTTTACTGCTAATAATACTGCAAATAATTGCTTGTTGCTTTACAGTACTGTGCACGATAAATGACTTGTGTTGGAATATGTTTACATGTGTACCTCAGAGTCTGTGTGTTTTCAACAGGCAGGAGGTAAAGCAGGCAAGGACAGTGGAAAGGCTAAAGCAAAAGCAGTGTCTCGCTCCCAACGGGCTGGACTTCAGGTGAGCTTTTGTATCTTCTACATTACTCCAGCAGAGGTGCTTGTTTTGAAATGTGTTTTCTGTTTAAATGTCCACTGTGTTGGCTCACGGTTATGGTCTGTTTTGGCATCAGACACACAAAACTAAGACTGTTTCTTTTGCATTCTTTTGACCTTTAAATGTGTATATTAATGAACTTTTAACAAACTTCGATCTGGTGCTTATATTTTACGAATTGTGATAAATTTGTAGTTCCCGGTGGGTCGTATCCACAGGCATCTGAAGACTCGAACGACAAGCCACGGTCGTGTGGGGGCGACAGCTGCTGTCTACAGCGCAGCCATCCTTGAGTATCTCACAGCTGAGGTATGCTGGCACCGTTTCCCACCTCTGCTGTTTGTATTAAACACTAGTGGTGAGAAGCTGTGAATGTGCTTTCATTATATGACTGTTGTGTTGTTTAGGTGTTGGAGCTGGCAGGAAATGCCTCAAAGGATCTGAAGGTGAAGCGAATCACTCCTCGTCATTTACAGCTGGCTATTAGAGGAGATGAGGAGTTGGATTCTCTCATTAAAGCAACCATTGCTGGTGGTGGTATGTTGGAGTTTTTCTTTTCTGTGTGTGTGTTGCTTGTGTATTAAGGTTGTTGTAGTTTTGTACTTTTAGTTTGTTTTGTTTTACATTTCAGTGTGGTTTCATTTGAGTTTTTTAGTTCATTTATTTTAGCAGTCTCTGGTTGTAGTTTTAGTTCATGACAATAACATTGTTGTGTGTGAGGACATTGAGAGTTACAGGCGTCAAACACATTTCTTACAGGTGTGATTCCTCACATCCATAAGTCTCTGATCGGGAAGAAGGGCCAGCAGAAGACTGCGTAGTTCTCATTAGGTCACTGTGGTGACCTGGACTCCAGGGCTTGCATTTGAAACGTGTGACCAGATCCACTTGTGTTCATTCATTCTCCTTTTTTAAGTTAATATTAATGTTATACTAGCTAACCATGAGTGATTTGGTAGTTTTGTGTTAATGTTATGTTAATGTTTGCCAAAACTAGAATGGCAAATAACCCCCCAAACCAAATGTCTGGTGTTTTAGAGAGGGACAAACAGGAAGTGTTTGTTACTGTTTGTTAAATTGACCAGAGCTATAGTGCTGTTTTATACTCAAATGGAAATAAAACATTTTATACAAAACAAGAATTGTTGTTTTGTTTTATTCTTGTCATTCTGCATAAATGTTAAACAGCGCAGTTTGCTACATTATAGCCCAAAAATGTTAATTCTGCAAGCCAAATTTAATCTGTTTTACCAAATCATTTCATGTGTACAGTGTTTTCAAATATAGCTCTGTTTCAGAAAGACTGGCAAAGTTTACAGAAAATTATGTGCTATTTGCATTGGTTAACAGGGATGAAAACTTTCAAGTAAAACAAAAATAACCAAAGTTTTTGACTGAAAATTGTTTCATCAAAGTGTTCAAATGATGTTAGTTTCTAAAAATCACAAGTTAAAGGTGTGGGTTTTTGTGAAGGAAACTCGTGCACGTGTAGTAATAGAGGCACAAAACTGAGACATTGGACAGCTGTTCATAGTTGCCGAGCAACAGCGATGTGGCGCATAAATTTGCGGTCACAGGTGCACTGTTTCAGAACGGCTCTTCCGGTCAGATGTAATAGTGATGATCAGTTTTATAGCATCAGGTTCAGTTCATCAGCTTTTATAAAGTAAGATATACACGGTGTCCGCTGTGTTTTCACCTATATAGCATGACAACACGTGGGCAACAGTGGTGAAGTTGACTACATTACAGAAGGGTTACACTGATCAGATAGCTGGAACCATATACTGTATTTTAACTGACTGTCGTATGTTAGATTTTCACTACACGGTGGTTATGCCCAAAAGAATTCACAGTGATGGTATGAAAAAATGTTGGCAGTTCATCTTTAATTTTATTGAATGTTTTCTCTTTTTTGGGGCTCTAAATCTTACTCTACACACAGACTTAAATGACTATTTCCTGTTGACACAAAACAGTACGTGTTTATTGTTGGTCTTAGAACAACATTTCCATCAATCTGATTAGGTGTCGAGTTAAGTTACGGTACAGAAATGTTGACAAGAAACGTAAAATCACAAAAACCCTTTTGCTTAAGTGTTATACATTTATATAATTGATCACATCTCACAGGAAAGAAAAATCACAGATGAGATGTCTTTAATATCTTTAACATCGACGGCTCCTCTGTGGAGATTGTCAAGAGCACCAAGTTTCTCACCTGGTCGCTCAACACCAGCTCCATAACCAAGAAAGCCCAGCAGCGCTTATACTTTCTGAGAAGACTGAGGAAAGCACATCTTCCACCCCCCATCCTCACTACATTCTACAGAGGGACCATCGAGAGCATCCTCTGCAGCTGCATCACTGCCTGGTTTGGGAATTGCACCGTCTCGGACCACAAGACCCTTCAGTGAGGACAGCTGAGAAGATCATGGGGGTCTCTCGTCCCTCCATCACGGACATATAGTCAAGTCAAGTCAGACCCTCACAACCAGACTGGGCAGTAGCTTTTTTCCCCATGCCATCAGGCTCCTCAATAGTCAGTAAAACTGGACTGAAGGATTTCACACACACAAACATTTATATATACACACAACTGGACATTCCCCACCCTTCTCTTTTGCACTATTGTTTGGCAGCCAGATGTGCAAAAAAACTTTACATGATAATGTTTACACTTTAAACACAATGTTTACAATCTGTACAAATGTCTTGTGCTGTCTGCACTCGTTTTGCACTTGTGCACTTTATGTATATACTGTGTTTAAATTATGTAGCCCTGCATGTCTGTGATGTTCAGTGTTTGTCTTATGTAGCACTATGTTCTGGAGAAACGTTGTCTCGTTTCACTATGTACTTGTATATGGCTGAAATGACAATAAACTCCACTTATAACTTGTAAGTTGTCTATCATTTCAGATATCAACACTTTTTAAGAGCATTGAATGTGTTAATAGTCTGTGCAGTAACATGCACTCTGGACTTCACTTTGTGTTTGACAGGTTGTTTGTGTGTTATAGTTCACTGATCTGAAGAAGAAGAGAGAGAGAGTATATTATTGGATATTAGTATATTATTGTACTATAATATCATTGGAAATGTTGCCAATTCAACCACCAGTTATTTAAACGTAACGACTTTCCTTGTGTTCTATTTAGATGACAGTTTCAATATCTGTGGACCTTGACATGTATTTAATTTTATTACTGTTTCATTACTTATCTCATACTGTATTCACCAGTAACAGTGCTTCACTGCAGCTATAACTGCGACTTCTGCCGTTCACCTGCAGATGAGAGGAGCCCAACCTGACACTGCCAGCTGCAACAAACACACACATAAGCACAACCACAAAACAAAAACACAGATTCACAGATGTGCTTTCTCCAAAGATCATCGGCAAGAAGAAACACACAAGGATAATCCAAGACGAGAAACACACAAAGAGAACAGTTAAGGAGAAGAAACACAAAGATGCAGAGAAAGATTTGCTTTGATTTGAGGGTTTTTTAGAATGGTGAAAGGAATAGAGGGATTATTAGCAGTGATTGTTTCTAAAACGTCTGTGCTCTGACTGCTGCAAAGAAAGAAAACAGGTTCATCTGGATCATCAAAAAATGACTGGACAGAAACTTTAAGAGTCTGTGACATCAAGCTAAGAACGAAAACGCTGATGAAAACATGCTACATCAGGGGCTTCTGATTTTATGGAGTTTCAAACATACCTGCCTGTCATTTTCAGATCTTTCCCCTGACTGACTGATTACTGATTCAGGGCTTCAGCGAAACTATAGAACTATATGAAATGCTATTTACTCTGTACGATATTTCCACCGAAAGTTAACATCTTATCATCATTTACTGTCCCCTTATCTTCTCATCCTTCTTTTCCTTCTCTTTCCACTCTTGTTCTTCCTCTCCTTCCTCCTCCTCCTCTTCACCTCCTTCCTGTTGCTCTGCTCCTGCCTCTGCCTCCTCTCCCTCCTCGTTCTCTTCCTCTTTTTCCTCTTTCTGCTCCTCTTGTTCCTCAGGTTTTGCTCCGCCCTTCCTGTAGGTGCGACTGGATGGATAAGAGCAGGAATACTGCAACACAGCTCTACCCACAGAGCTTAAACACCATTTCTCCCCCTCAAGCAGCTTCCTGTTAGGAAAGACCAAATATAGTCTTGCTGATGTCATCAGACCCTTCACTATTAGTGATGGTGAAGTGAGAGTTAATGTCACCTGTAAGCTGTAATCTCAATGTCCAGGGTCATCTTGACATCTCTCCTTTAGTGCTGCAGAGAGCAGATTCCAGCTGCTCAAAATGTGTCCAAACAGTCACATGAAATGATGAAAACTGTATAACAGATTAAGTGTTTCGTTAGATATGCTCTATACATATCTATTGCAAAATAATATTCTTTAACTTTTTTAAAGATTTTACTTTATCTTCTTTAAATATGCATTTTAACCTGAATATGCATTTCGGTGCGTATACGTTTTTTGGTGTGTTTATGATTGTAAATTGTATAAGAATGTTATTGTAATCCTTTAACGTCATTGGAATATTTTGTGGTGTATATTTACATAAAAAGTCAATTTTCAGATTTAAGTTAGGGTTAGGGCTACTTTGATGTATAACAATATTTGTTAGGCCTACAATATTATAAGGTTTACGGTAAGTGTAGTCTATCATAATAAACATCTGCAGGTGCGCAGCTCTGTGTCTGTGACTTACATGTGAATGATGATAATGTTTTGGGAACTACAGTGCAGGACTCACGGATGATGATGACGATGATGATGATAAAATAGAAGTAAAGAGACTGTATTATAACATGCTGATTTAGTATTTGGAGAGATGGATCAGAGATTCAGTCGTCTACTGAAGACAGAAAGCGACACATGATGGCTAAACAGTTTTACTCTAAACACAATTTGATCGTACACGTCTGCTTCTACTTACCGCTTTTAAACATTCCTGGGCAATTTGCGCTGCACAGCAAAGCGCGAGGACTCATTTACCGCGCACAGAAACGGGTTCGGGTCGGGGCGCAGACGGGCAACGCTTCACAACGGAAGGGCCGGTTAGTTCTCTTACACGAGCATCTCTTCTAAAGGTCAGTCAATCGTTTCATTCACTTTATGACGTCAGCCTTGGCTTTCATGACATGTTTAATCACTTTTGGGTCTGTGATCTATTAAGTGACGTCATGATGACGCGCATCGTCACGCGCAAAATGTTTCGTACCTGGAACTGTGTTGGTTGTTTATGACAAAATCACACTGTCAAGCGATTCTCATCAGAGATCAGACTTCTTAAACACAGATTACATTTGCACAGACGTTTCTTCACATTTACGTGTTTACATGTATTGTGAAACGCACTCCTCCGCCTGTTGCTGGTTCCGACACGGGTTTAAACGAATACTAATATAGATGACACGTGAAGCAGCGATTCTTTTACTCTCTTTCTCTATTCATTTTTTTATTATAATACATGCAATTTTTAAACGTTATATGGAATACATGATAGACATAAATAATCTTTAGTGTTTGTGTGGGATTGTCTGGTATTGATCTGGTGGACCACCACTAATTTAGTGGCTGATTCGTTATTGATTTCTGATCAATAATGAATAACTCGACAAACTCACAGTAGAGAAAAAGCTGCTGCAAGTGACAGTCAGACAGACAATTTTCCTCCATTTTATTTGCTTTACTTACTATTTAAATTGTTTGTTTTGTATACTGTAATTTTAATGCTCATCTTTAATTCTTGATTAGATAGGCGGACATTTCAAATTCATGTTCACATGTCAGCCACTAGAGGGAGCGGTTGCTCATGAAACGAGACGGGGCTTTACCAAACTAAGCTCACTAGATTGTGGATTGTTTATAAAAATGAACATCAGTGTCATTATATGAAGACAATGTCAGAAGATCTGATCCTATTTAAATTGAACTGGTTTTATTCATTTACTTGATTAATAATTATCAGTAAGTAATCAATGAGAAGTAAGTAATCAATGAGGAGTCTCTCTCTCTCTCTTTCTGTCGGATAAAGATCATTTTAGTTTTTTCAAGCAAATAGAAACAAACCGTTCTACATTTCTTTACATTTCATTTTTTTATTTTAAGATCATTTTTTTAACCAGTCCAGTTTTTCAGAAGTAACAGCATAGAGCAAATAGGCAGTGTGTGTTTGAGGATGAGTGTTTGAAAAGAGACAGTCACAATCAATGGAAATGACTGACGATTGGTTCTCTGCATGTACACAAGTTTTTGATAACATCTATGCTTTCCATACATTGGTGTGTTTTAAGACTTTAGCTGTTAAAAACTGTGAGAAGTGAGTGTGTCAGATTCATGTCGGTGTGTGTGTGTGTGAGCACACAAAATTCATGAGTGCAACATGTTAGCTGTGTCTCGCCACTGTTGTTCACAGAAGATGGCAGGATAAGAAACGCGCTAGTGTGAAGGGGTGAGAAAGGGTTAAACTGCTTGGAGAGCACAGGGTTGAACTTCAATGAGAAACTTCAAGACACCCATTTTTAACAAGACACAATCCTGAGAAGCCACGTCTTGTTTGCACTTTTTTCTAAACGCAACTAATAAAAAGGCAAAAGTATATCAATACAGAAGACATGCAGCTCAAACCCCCACCCACCCATAATCAGAAAACAAATTGAGGCCTTTCTCTCAGTGAACAGTGATGACACGCGTATCACCCCTCCATTTCTCAAATACATCTAATGCTCACAGATACAACTCAAGATCTTTCCCTTATACATTTTATTTACTCAACAGCAGCCTTCCATCTTAAGAGGTTGAAAAGTTTTTGGTGCATTTAGATGTATAAAATAATGTCATTATGGTTTGTGCTGCAATACTGAAGTTTTCACTACATTCAGTCGTGTGAACACGAGTACAAACACATGTTTACTCTGTAGTGTTACAGAAAAACAACAACAGTGGATTGTTCTCTCTACAGCAGTCAGACAGTAACAATTTAATTCCCATCAGCTCCTCACAGTCTTAATACCATCAACACACTAACAAATACTTCCTATTTAGTTTCAGTGCAGTTTAATCTATTTGTTTTTGTGCAGGGAAAAATCTAAAACATTTTTGGCTCTTTAAGCACCAAGTGAAACTTTAGTTTATGTAAAATATTAGTATGTATATTTACAGTGCAAATCAGCAACACATTGAAAAAAACAATAAAGAAAATAATCACTCTATATACTATATACATATAACTACATATACATGAAATGATAAATGACTAAATGCAAGAGTTAAACTTCAATGCAGTGATGTAGCTATCAAGAAAACACACACACACACGTTTACAATGAGTCTGATGGCAGAAGTACAGAGGATTCATTGCTTATATGTAATCTAAAGCCTCAGACCTCTCTCTCAGAAATGCTGAACACGCTGCTCAGTTGTATTATGGAATGTGCTTTTAGAATCGCCCTTTTGCTTCTGCACATAAACAATCAAGGGATAAGGAAAAAAACAAAAAGGATATATTACACAAGGACGCCACTGACCTTTGAGAGAGAGGAAGACACCTGAGATTCGCCCATCCCCACCCCATATTATAAACCACGCCCACAAACCATCAAAGAATCTCATGCACAGTGAGTAGGTAGTGGGTATATCCCAGAGTGAGACAGTGAGTCGGCAGTGGGTATATCCCAAAGTGAGACAGTGAGTGGACAGTGGGTATATCCCAGAGTGAGACAGTGAGTAGACAGTGGGTATATTCCAGAGTGAGACAGTGAGTGGACAGTGGGTATATTCCAGAGTGAGACAGTGAGTAGACAGTGGGTATATCCCAGAGTGAGACAGTGAGTAGACAGTGGGTATATTCCAGAGTGAGACAGTGGGTATATCCCAGAGTGAGACAGTGAGTAGACAGTGGGTATATCCCAGAGTGAGACAGTGAGTAGACAGTGGGTATATCCCAAAGTGAGACAGTGAGTGGACAGTGGGTATATCCCAGAGTGAGACAGAGAGTAGACAGTGGGTATATTCCAGAGTGAGACAGTGAGTGGACAGTGGGTATATCCCAGAGTGAGACAGTGAGTGGACAGTGGGTATATTCCAGAGTGAGACAGTGAGTAGACAGTGGGTATATCCCAAAGTGAGACAGTGAGTGGACAGTGGGTATATCCCAGAGTGAGACAGTGAGTAGACAGTGGGTATATTCCAGAGTGAGACAGTGAGTAGACAGTGGGTATATCCCAGAGTGAGACAGTGAGTAGACAGTGGGTATATCCCAGAGTGAGACAATGAGTAGGTAGTGGGTATATTCCAGAGTGAGACAGTGAGTAGACAGTGGGTATATCCCAGAGTGAGACAGTGAGTAGGCAGTGGGTATATTCCAGAGTGAGACAGTGAGTAGGCAGTGGGTATGGTACACATTCTTTCCAACTGTAAGTTCTTTAAAGGTCCTGTAGAGCTTTTGAGGAGGAATTGTCCTGGTCAAGTGCCTTTCTTTGTAACTGGACAAAATGATGGGAATGGAGTGAGGCCGGTTCGGTGGGAAGATCTTTTTAAGCAATGGCAGGTAGTAGTGTTCTGTAGTGTCAGTCCTACACGACACGACCTGATTGGTCGTTGTAAACTGATGGTGCAATGGTATGGGTGAAGGTCTGCCAGTCGTCAGCAGGTTCACATGGGCTATTTTTCCCAGTTGCAGCTGCATCTATAAGGTCTGGCGGATGGACGCTGTGGTTGAACTCCAGTATGTTCTCCATGTTTCCTCCTTTGTGACTTCACACATGCACACACACACACAAACACACACACACACACACAAATACAACACACTAGATTTGTCAGAGTAGACCGTATTCTGTTCAGGTCAGTCAGAAAGGAGATGAGATTGTTGCAGTATGAGTGGCAGAGAAGCAGGGTGATCTGTGCTCCTAAAGACTGCACCCCAGCGCTGGGCTCTTCTCCTGAGAGTTGGCAAGGTGAAGTCGACTGGAACTGGCATAGCCTTCATCACTGCAGCTGCTGCGTGAGCTTCCACGCTCGTCTGAGTCACTGACGCTGCTGGTGCTCCACTCCAGATCTCCCAGCAGATAGTCTGTTTCCTCTACATCAACATCCACCTCTTCTGTAAAGCAAACACATGAAAACGTTGTACAGCAGGCCCCCCTTCTGTGTATACAAACATGAATGCACCGACAGCAGCAGACGTGCTAAATGCACAAACAACTTTATGTAACACTGGACAAAATCCTTCAACCCCGACCTGCGCATGTTGTGCACAAAATAATGAAGGTTTAATAGATGATGTCAATGCGGATGGCTCACACTGTGAGCTGTGACCTGACAAACTAGCCTGTTCTATCAACAGACCTGTCAACATCTGTGGTCAGCTTTATTGATTCTTATGGAAATGTAGTTTTGTCATTCTGTTTGTAGTGTAAACGTCTGCGCAACATCATCTGGCAAACATTCCAGTATAATCATCTTTTGTCTTACACACAGTTCATGATGTATGGCGCGCTTTTCTGGAATTCTGATTATTTAAATATGTGACCAATACAATACAACATAAATGAATTATGAAAGGCATCAGTAAACGAGTCAGTAATGTTTCAGACCGCATGTTGCCCTGCAGGAGTGTGTATCTTTATCATCTCTAATGTTACAGGATAAATGTATTTATCTGATGTCTATAAACGTTTAAAAAAATAATGTACACAGGCCAGTTTAAATCTGAACTATTGTCCAGAGCAATGTTAAAAATGTTAAATTATTCAAATGTGAGGATTTTATTATTGACTGGAAATCACATGACTTTGAATCTGTCATGTTGTAACTATAGGATTTTCATGTGCATTCTCAAGTGTATTACATTTAGTCCCATTATCTCCATGGCAACATTCCAATTTGCGTGTTAAAGCATTCAGCACACACACATGCTTGCAGGACAGGCTAAAGCACATACAAAAACTCCTGAAGACAATTATCTGTGTGCATTCTGGAAAATCTGAGAGATGCATGCACGTTTCCTCTGCCATCACCAAACTTCCACTGCGCGTCTGCAAGGCAACGTTTGACTAATATTGCGTGTGATTCTGCATGGGAGTAAATCTAGCAGTGTGTGACATGATTCCAGATAGAACAGTTACCAGAAAAACCTGTGAACAGAAATGGTACTTCATCGCTCTACTGGTGCTACAAAAAGGTTCTTAGAAGCCTCAAACGTGATTACGATTATTTGGAATAAACAGAAACAGATATTTAACTCTTTGAATATGACTACAACACAATACAGAACATCATGTGAGGTCACGTGAACCCATGTGAAACTGAATCTGCTCATATATCATTATTTTAGGAAGAACCCAGCAGTTCCACCTTAAGATTTGATTATTTACACTGGAATCAGCATGCAGACTCGTCTACAGTAATCTGAATCAGACCAGTGACCAGTGGACCAGCCCAAATCCTAATCCATGAACCCACAGTCCATAAGACAGTGACGACATGCAGTTGTTCTTCTGTTACTTCTGACTTTCCTCTGCTCACCTGGCCCTGTGATCTGTGTCATCTGTGTGTCTTTACCTTGGTCAGAGTCAGATTGATCAGACATGTTGGAGGCCATGCTGTCCATGTGTGTGAGCTCCAGTCCCAGCTGCTCCACCTGTCTGTGCAGGTGTCTCTGTTCTCTCTGCAGCTGCTCTATAGTGTGCTGGGCCTTTCTCTCGCTCTCCTCCAGCCTCTACACACACACACACACACACACACACACACACACACAAAGCACGTTTCAAAGCTTTTATACACACACACACATCAGCTGAGTTCAGTTTATGAATCCGATGTAACGTCACTGTCACTTCAGATAGGTGTCTACATAATGAAAACATCAAGCAGCTTGACAGCCCCACATTTCCTGTCAAACTGCATGTTACATCTCTTATTACAATCACTTTTACTGTATAACAGTTACTGTGGTATTTTGACAGACATGTTGTAGATTCATACTAAATAATCAGATCAGAATTAGATTCATATTAATAATCAAATAACCTATTAGGGAAATATACTATGCACTTAATTAAAAGATAATCTACTGTTAATCTGTTATTAAATGTATTGCAGTTATGTAATGTACTGTGCATGTGGATGATTGGGATGTCAACATAACCTGCTGTGGTCACACACACACACACATACCTTGATGTGTTCTTTAGCCCTCATGAGCAGACTGAGTGTTGTGTGTCTGTTTGAGTCGGGTCCTAATGGCACGAGTGATTTCAAACGTTCCAAACACAGTCGTAAATGTGCCCGTCTGGATCGAGCAACACAAGAGAAAACACAACAACACTTACATAAGCAGAAGTTATAGTAACAACACTAATCATAACAATCAAAACCCCAAAAATTCTGCAGAACCATTATTTTATCTTAAAGCCATACTAAAACACACAAGATCGATATGCACGCTCATCTGATCAACAATGCGTCGTCATGACTACATTCACATTAGCGCCTCAGGTTCCTCATTGCTTAAGTTTAAAGCATTAAGTGTTCGGAACATTCAGGCATCTATGCATCCTCCCCCCCCACCTCTGCACACCTGCCTCTGCAGCACACACACAGGGTCATGTGTGCTGTTCTTTGCTTTCAGGCTGTGTGTGGTTAGCTAGTCTAAAGGCCATGAATTCTAACACATAACTAAAATCCACCACTGAAGTAATGACAAAACCTGAGTGACCTGCTGTTTGTTAAGCAAATGCAGGCTGTGCGTGCTGTCTGACACTTACAGACACCCGGCGTGTTGTCATGTGGAGCGCAGCAATGGTACAGAAGCACATCGGTACAATGGTCGGTACAATGGTACAGAAACAGAGTTTCGTTTCTCTTATATATTTTTCTACTGTCTACTAAGGCACCTAAATCAATAAAATCTATAAGAATTAATCATGAAAAGGATTTTTGTAGCGCTTTAACGTAGTGATAGTGTTTAGTAACATTTTGATGACATGCTTTTAAAAAGGCACACATTTGTTTTACAGCAAGAGTATTACATAACATCTGTGATGTCTGTAAACTTCAAATATTTGACATGCACGTGTCAATAAAATGGAGCACGACAGAAAACATTCTGGTCCTCCCTATTCACAAGACTTCTGGCCTTTGACCTCTGGGTAATTGTCTTAACCCTGCTGAAAAAGGGTACAGTGCAGCTCAGATCACAAATCTGTCACCCAAGACAAACAGATCACAAGCATACCATCTGCATCTTCAGAACAAACACACCATCTCACAGGCAAATGTAATCGTGTGTGTGTACCGACAACAGAGACAGACAGAGAACGCTGTATACTGCTGCTGTTTGTCTTTCCTTTGGACAGGCCAGGCTGTCAAACGGTGAACTCATCCTTTTACTCTGTCTATAGGACAGGGTGTGTATTACATGGCTCACAATGGGTGCAGGGTGAAAATTTACAGCATGTGTAAGCTGGGGTCACTGGGCCAAATGTATGATGTGAAACAGGTGTGTGACGTTTTACATGATACTAATCTGTACCCCAAGAACAAGTTCCATATGGAGCCTTTCATGTAAAATGCTAGTTTTATGAAATTGTTTTTGATATTCTTATTCTTTGAGTTTAGATATCTTAGGGATGGTGTATTGAATTTAGCTATGTGCTAGCAATGTGCTTAAAACCTCTCTGTAACTGTGGCAGGCATTCAAACATGCTAGCATTGTGAACAGGCACAAAAACTCAATCTAACCAATCACACGTTACTGTTAGCCCATCACTCTGTACAAGCCTTGAGGTTCACAACCACAAAAATCATTGCAACACAGCTGTACTGTTCTCAGGTCAGTCATCTTGCTCATTTATCCAAATCTGCATAACAAATGCACTCCCACCTGAGTTGCTTTTTGAGCATCAGCCTTGGACTCCATTTTGAGCCAGACTGGAACAAAAGAACACACACACGCCTGTCTTTCCGTCTCTGGCTGAGTTATTCCATGAAACAGAACAAACAAACAGCACATTGGTTGTCTGCAGTTTTGTGACCTCAGAGCTCTGCATGAGGTCGGTCTGATGCATGCAGGAAAAAGCGTGCTTTACTGAGTGGGGCTGGTGTCAGACGAGGACAGCACTGACTACAGTAAAGTGTTGTGTATTGTTAGGACTTCAAAGTCCGAAGTCCTGGATTTGTTCTGTGCTTTACAGCATGTATTATTCCATGCATTCTGCAAACTGAGCTTGTCATGCATGTGTTACTCAAAGCACAGAGTGCTCAGAACAGAGACTCGATACATTAGCAAGATCTTTCAGATTTTAATGAGCAGGTCATCTATTAATTGAGGATTTATCTGGAGGTCAAACAGAATATTTACATGAGCTCACTGAGTGTAGCAGGAGGCGCCCCGCTCTGCCTCCTCCGCGCCACCAGATGGAGCCATCTCCTGAGTATTAGTTTTGATTTGGACTACATTTCCCATGGGCCCCGTATCTGAGGCTGACTACTTCCTGTTTGGTGCACCTGCTCGCAATCAGCGGCCTATTTAAACCCTGAACTTCCATTACTCAATGTCTTGTTTTGCCCCGGCTAACATTACAGAGCGTTTTCTTGTTATTGTCTACCTGCTTTCTATTGGATTGTTTATGGTTTTTGGATTGTTTGCTGCCTGGCTTTGGACTCTGATTTAGATTACGTTTTGGATTGTTTGCTGCCTGGCTTTGGACTCTGATTTGGATTACGTTTTTGGATTGTTTGCTGCCTGACCTTGGACTCTGATTTGGATTACGTTTTTGGATTGTTTGCTGCCTGCCCTTGGACTCTGATTTGGATTACGTTTTTGGATTGTTTGCTGCCTGCCCTTGGACTCTGATTTGGATTACATTTTTGGATTGTTTGCTTGCCTGGCTTTGGACTCTGATTTTGATTACGTTTTCGTTTTGATTGCTGCCTGCCTTGACCATTGCCTGTTTACACGTTTACGATTTTGCCTTATCTCCATTGCTCTGTTTGCCGGTATTGAACTATTGCCTGTTTGACCATTCTCTACAAAACATGCTGCAGATGGATCCACGCGACTCTGTGACTCATTACACTTTCAGTAACATAAGTTTAGTTTTAATCTCATCACTAATGAGAGCTGATGATCGTGACAGTCACACACAGCTTATATCAACATACCTGTTCTTCTCCATCTCATTGTGTGTTGACCTGCAGAGACAGAAACAGAAATGTTATGAATCACTAGCTGTGTTTGCTATAATCACTATTACACGAATAGCAGCTGCATAGCAACACATAAGAAAACACTCAAAACATCTTGACCTGAATATCACAAAGACTTATGAAGGGGGCATCTTTCAAAGAATTAGCAACTGTCCAGAACACCCTAGCAACCACTCAAGAAAGCGCTAAAAACCACCTCAGAATCATATTGTTTTAGCAGATAAGCACCATTATGTTTTCTTCATAAAATGTTAAAAAATATTTAAACGTACTTATAACTTACCATTTTTTCTTACTTAATAAGAAAAAGCAAATACAGGAAGTGAAAGATATCAGGAAATGACATGGAAGAGCCTAGAACAAGGGTGGGGTTAGGGTTAGGGTTCACGGTTGCCGTGAACCGGGCCCGAGTACGATTGTCCCCCCTCCCCCTCTGGCCTGCACTCACATAGGGTTTCAGCATTCGTGCCGGAGCACGCTTACGTCACGCTTACGAGCACGCCTACCTCATTATGGTGCGACGGTTTCGGGATAAACAGGAATAGCGGTGCTCTCGCTGAACGCAATGGAGTCCATCGCTCTGTTTACTTTTTGGATCATTTTGAGTCGTTTGGTCCGCGGTGGTGCACAGCCCTCTTACAGCCTGTTGTTATAAACAGATCTATCGCCTTTGTGGCACGAAAAGTTTTACCGAATCGTCGCAAAACGTGACGTCACGCGTCCTGTTCCGTGCTCTAGCACGGTTAG
>JAZGTI010007311.1:0-21889 GCA_036877585.1 Botia kubotai | reverse complement strand
CATACACCTTCAGGGTGGAAGGGGACAGCCTCCGTTCCAACCCATCTTGCAGAAAGGAGAGCACAGAGCTGATCGGGCAAGTGTAGGGGTCTTCTTGTAAAGCACACACTCGGCTCCGAAGCAAGAAGCTAAATGAAAGCGAGTGCTGGCCGGCTTTATACACCCCGCTTCCGGCCTGAGCCGACGCACTGCGCTTTGCCCAAATNCTCATTGGCTCTCTCCTCTCGGGCCGATGCTCATTGGCGCGATTTTTTACTACGCGAAGATGATAGGGCTCTCAAGCAAGACCCCATACGTCAGTCAGTTGACGTAACGTCGAACGTGACTGACTGAAAGGGAATGCATTTTAACTATAGTAAACTGTCATATGCAGGTGTGTTGGGCCTGTATACTTTATTATATTGCATCTCTAATATACAGACCATTAGGAGTTTTCTCATTATACACAGTTCAAATCAGTAAAAAAAATCAGTAAAAGCTGTAACAATACATAACCGTTAGTTTTTAGAATTAAACAGTAAGTAGCACTTTATAATAAGGTTTCATTCGTTAACATTAGTTAATTTATTAGCTAACATGAACTAACAATGGAACAATGCATTTTGACAGCATTTATTAATGTTTGTCAATGTTGGTTAATGCCAATGCGATTCTGTATGTGTATTCAGTTGTTCTGTCTATATTAAGTTTAGACAGATCTTAAACTTCACATTGTTTCTCTCAGTAGCGTGAAAATAATCTGATATTTAAATTGTAGTTTAAATTATACAGAAAATGTTTAAAGAACGCTGCTTTTACAATCACTGAAGCTGTCAATCAAACTGCGTAAGTTTATCTTGACAAAACTCTAAAGGCAGTAAGTCTCTTACATTACACAGCAAATCTCTTACTGTATTTACATTATCTTTGCATTGTTAGTTGTGGTCAAAGCATTTGTGAGAGTGCAGGAATGGCATTGCGATGATGGGATCACTGCATTCACATGATCAACAGACTATTTGTTATCGACTCAATGCTCATCACTGTAGACTTTCATGTGATATATTTGAGAGGGTTGTAATACTTATTTGCATACATATGCAAAGCTGTTAGCCAATCATAGCAGTGGGCATTTACACTGAAGTCTCACAGCAGACACGCCCCTTCAAACAGAGTGTTCGAATCAAAGGCCTAAATCAGGGTAGGAAATAGACATTTATCTCTAAATTATGACAAATTTTTGTTGTAAAATCATCCACCTCAACAGACATCATAAAATAATTTTCAAAAATCCAGGTCATGACCTCCTTAACTAAGATGTGTAAACACTGTACAAGTTTTATTAATTGTTAGTTCATGTTAATTAGGGTAGTTAACTAATGTCAACTAATTTAAGCTTATTGTAATGTGTTACAAAAAGGGTGACATTAAAATAAAAAAACAAATAAATGGGATAATGAAAACGTTTTACATGTAGAAAGTTTAGATGCAGTTACATCTCACATTCTACTGCCACAAAATTAGTTCATATGGAACAGTTTCAAAAATGTAGTCAGTACTTTTTTATCTTGTTATGTTTCTGTCATCTCAGGAGGCCCAAGTATTTATTACAGCCTCAAACCAAGACGAGGTGACAGAAGAGAAGATTAAATCTGCCATTGAAGCGATTCGACCACCAGTGGAGAGATCCAGGAGACCCTCAAGGGCAATGGATAAGGAGGAGACTGTGGTAAGTTACCACAAAAACACCACAAACTTGGCTGTGTTAAAGGACTTTTATAAATATGTAAATAAAATGTATTTTCAGGGTATAATTTAGCACATTAGGAAAGTGGCTGAATTTTCTCTGATTAATGTTTTGGATAATTTCAAGTCTTTTTCTTTTGTTTGCTGTGCCACACCCACAGGGTACAAACTACAGAAAGACAAATGCTGCCATGGAGATGAGACGGATTAACAGAGACTCCTTCTGGGCACAAGCAGAGGTACAGCTGTGTTTTGTTTAGAGTTAAACATTATTTACTATCATTTAACACTCTGTGTATCATCCTGATTTTTAAGCCAAGATGTAATAACATCAAGATCTATAAGAAAAACGTTAAAAAGAAAACGCGCCAGCTTTATAAGGCAGAACGTATAGCCAGCTGACCAAATAAAGTAAATAAAAAAATGTGCATAAAAACATTTTTGTTACTACATGACAGTAACATTCTTACAACCTAAAATTGTTAGCTGGGTATGATTCAGTGAAGATGATATTACTTTTGCATGGCTACTTATGAGAGAAGCAAAGAAATGGCAATGCGACTATTTAGCTATTTGATTTGAAATCGTGATATGTTCATTTAATTTGTGCAGTTTATACTGATTCACTAAATGCACTCATTATCGTGTAGTGATTTTAGAGGTCTATATATAATAATGTGCTATCTGTTGGCTCACTTGTTATCTGGCTTACATGAGTGATTGTCCCTGCCAAATATTTTTCCTATTATTTGGCAGAATTCATTATTTATTTAAAGCCATTATTTGTGCCTTTGTAAATAAGGTGTTCAGCTTTGGGCACATCTTTATCAGTATTATTATTATTATGTAAGACAAAAGAGACCGCAGAGTGATAGGGGATACAGGAAACTAGCACAGGTATGAGGGAAATCAGTTGTCTGGGACAATGGTCAATTATACAATTTAGCAGCCATTATACAAAATATCTGATGGTAGAATGCTGTGATTGACCAATCAGAATCAAGTATTCTAATGAGCTGTATAATAACTCAATGTTATAGGTCAGTTAATTTGAACAAATTTCATCAAGCTACAATCGTTTAATGGTTCTACCAAATGTCCTGTTTAATAAATATATGTTTATTGTAATGTAATACTGTGTGATATAATGTATCACAGCGTGAGGAAGAGGAGAGAAAGGAAGAAGAGAGACGGAGGGCTTTAGAGGACAGACGCCGCTGGGAGAGAGAGAGAATTCTACAGGAAAAAAAAGAGGCAGAAGAGAGAGACCGAAAGATGGAAGAAAAACTACAGATGATTGAAGAACAAAGGTTTGTGTCATCTGAAAAAAAGGTCTTCCCTGCTAGAAATAACCAAATTGTTGGTCACCAGCATGTGTTTTGGATGCTGGTTCCAACCATGGAATGTGTTGAATCCGGAAGTTGGTGTCCCCACCAGGCTTCTGGACTTCTTTGGTCAACCAGCTTTACCAGAAATGCCTTTCTGATCCACCAGAATGCTGGTCTAAGCTGGCCTTTCAAGATCCCTTCTGTACCAGAGCAAATTGTTTTAACTTTTTATTATTGTTCCTCAGGAGAATTCAAGCTCGGCTTGATGAAGAGGCTAAAAAAGGAGAGCGAACAAGATGGGTGTGTTTATAAGTGTATTTATTTTATTTAACTGAGAAGATTGTTAATGTTTTAACATTCGAATAACATAGTACTGGGTTAAATGATTGTATGGATTTACATCCCTACAGAAATTAAGCTCTTTGTGTGATTTAAAGGAGCGGCAGCAGAGAGCGCATGAGGAGGAAATGAGAGCACGGCTCAGACACAGTGAGTCCATTGAAAAAGCAGCGGTGAGTTTGTCTCTTTTTGGAGATTAAAACTGCACTCAATCAATTTTTCCAATATATAAAAGTAGTACATATAAGAAAATGTAAAGAACTTTTGAAAAATGTTTAAAGTTATTCCAGCTTTCCATGCCAACTCACTTTTATTTCTTTATTATCATTAGCAAACACATTCATGTTTTATTGAACAATATTTTTATTTTGACCAATAGGAGGCAGCAGCACTTGTTTCCCAGCGCACCATCAATCCCAGGGAGTTTTTTAGGCAGTTATCAGCTTCCTCACAAAATGCCTCCAGCCCTGGATCACCACGCTCAGGTAAACATGCCTCCACAGACCCACATTTATTAAATATATTAATTATATAGTGATTTTTACTTAAATGTTCATATATATGTTGAAAATTCTACTTGAAAGCAGAACTAACACTATGAAGTACCACTTGTTTACATTGGTCACTGATGTCAGTAATTTCAAAATAGTCAAATATGAGTCTGACTAATATATTAGTCTACTACAGTCTATCTGGCTAATGAAAAGAGTATATCTGATTTATTTGTATTGTTTTGTTCCTCAGTCAAATCTCCATTCCGTCGCTACCAGCGCAGTTTGACAGACACGGCCTTCATCTTTGAAAGGTCCAATTCCAGCTCTGGTCCCACTTCCCCTCTCAGTCCCTCTGTAAGGTCTCCGTTCTTTCGTAGCCCATCCACATCCTACAAGCCTCCAACATCTCCACCCTACCGTACAGTCCCGTCCCCTCAGCAGCCTCATACACCTGCTACATCTTCCCCAACACCACCTCCTCAAGGTTCTGTTCCACCCGTGTCACCATTACTCAGTCTGCCTATCTCCAGACCCCCTCCACCCCATTCATCACCAGCTGGCCAGTCACTTCCGCAAGCCCCCATCCATGATTCAGCTTCCCCTGAATCTACAAAGCTGCTAGAGAGTCACAATGAATTATTCACCTATGATCTTTCCAGAGAGGAACTTGCTGCTGCACCAGATCATCATACAGCTGCAGTTTCTGATAATATACTGCAAACTAATGGTGAGTTCAGTCATTTCACTCAGGTTTATAGCCAGTACCAGCAACAAATAATTCCAAGCAATATCTGCTTTGTTTGTAGATTGACTTTAAATCTTCTTTCGTAGACCTTATAACTGGCTCTCCAATGCCATGTGAACTACAGTCAGAAATGGACCTCACTACCAAGGCTGTGCTGGTTGAAGAAGATGAAGAAGAGGTAGAAGAATCAGAAGAACCTTCAACCATGTCAACTGTTCCATCAGAAACCAAGATCAACACAAATGAAGATGTCGTGGCAGTGGTTGAGGAGCAAGAATTTGAGACAGAATCTAAGGATGAACCAGACTCTGAGGAGCAGTCTGATTCAGAATCTGCAGAATCTGAGGAATTCCAACCAAATGTGCACCAGTCAGGAACTGAACTGCCCAGAACTGTGATACCTAACTTAGAAGAGGTCTCAGACAATGAGGTTGAGGATGACCTACCAGTGAACCAAGGTGATGGGAACACTGAGACATAATTGGAAAAAAATGCATAAATGTTTTTATATTTGGGATGTCATTGTCATGCTTTTACTGTTTCCAGAGCCATGTGTCAAGATATCAGAATATAATCTGATGACAGAAGAAGATGAATCAGAATGTGAAAGACCACTGAATGGTACAGGTAATGAGCTATTAGGTTTTCATTGTTGGCTATGGTTTATAACCTTGTTATTTACTGCAATGTCTCTAATTGATAAGCTTTAACTTTTTTTACTTTTTTTAGTGGGGGATGTTGATGTATCTGAGCCAAGCACACCCGAGAGGTGCTTTTACACAGTTAATCGTGATGAGGCAGATGAAGACATGGTTACTGAGAATGGCAAAGTACATACAAAACCAGACATCACAACTCATGTCATTTACAATAAAATGTATCTTATAGGAAAAGTTCACCCAGAAATTAAATCAAGTTGGTCATCATTTTACCCTCATGTCATTCCCAAACCTGTTTTATTTTATTCTGTGGAACGAAAGATGCAAATGGACAACGTATCATAAAAGTGGTCTATACCTCTAGTGCTATATTCTGAGTGAACTTTTCTATTGTGATAACACTGCAAAAGTAATAAAACTAAAGATTATGTTTCTTCTTACCTAGTCATCACCAGAAAGACTTCTGCGTGTAAGAGCTTTATATGACTACCAAGCAGGTTAGTTTATGTAGTCATTGTATATTGCTGCATAATTGTTTTAAATTAATGAATTAATGAAAAGACTTTTTAAACTTCTCTGTTCTCCACAGAGGATGAAACAGAACTCTCTTTTGAACCTGGTGACATCATTAGTGATGTGGAAACAATTGACAAAGCCTGGTGGAGGGGTTCCAGCAAAGATGGACGCCAAGGGCTGTTCCCTGCCAATTATGTAGAGACAATCTAAAGACTTCTCCCTTGAAGACAGTCAATTTATCACTCCCCTTTTTTATCCAATTCTCAGGGACTAAACCTCACAATCCAGTCTAAGATGATGCATAAACCACTCTGAGACAAAGCATCACATTTAAAATGTTTGGGATTTATATGTTCACAGGCAGAACTTGGCCAACAATCCTGAAGCAGCCAAAGTCAATAATTAAGACTTAAACTATCATGAACTGCAAGAATGAGCATAATTTGAATGCAGTATACTTACTGTTAGAAATGTACACATCATCATGTAATTTTTACATTACATCATTTATTATTACACATTTTTGACTGAGGTGCTAACCAGTTATACCAAAAATGTGGTAAAAATGGCTGCTGAAGAGCAGATTTCATTTCAAACATTTTTGTGGCTTTTTGCAACACTCCAGCGATGCGTCAATGTGCCCCTAGTAACTAGTATCAAAAATACTCTTGTCAAAGTATCAGTGATATGAGACTTTTTTAATGTGGGCTAAATACATTTAACTTGCCATGGGTTGGTGCAGAGAGACAAATATTTTAGTCATTACCAGAGACCAGTGTTAGTAATATTTAATACACATTTTTGGACAAATGATCAGTTTTCTTCTGTTATAGTAGAGGCTCCTGTAAATCAATTAAAATATCATATCAGACTGCTATAAAAATGGTGTTCATTAATACATAATAGCCTAGTGTTTGGAATAAACCATAACCAGTGTGGTCATAGTCCTACTCTTTTAAAATTTGGCCCTAACAGCACCTCGCCCTAAACAGTTGGTGTCAGTTATTGAAACAGAATGTCCACTGTTATGTAAATACTATAGGATACACATATTGCTTTTTTCTATGTAATTTATTTATCTCTGACTATGAAAATAGATAAATTTTCACCTAGTGAGGGCCCATCTAATCCAGTTAACCCATGGATTTCAGTAACAGGTAGTTTTGTTAACTAACACAGTCTTTTGTATGATTGCAGAATATAACAACAAAATAATAACACATTTAGCCTGCATTGTTATGTCTTACCTCTGAGCTAATACTGTATGTTTACTGTATGATTAGATTGTTGTTGTTCTTTTCATTAATGCTTTATTTTCCTAATTTCTTGCACAGCCAATTCACAGCTTTCATGTTATTTCACTGTCATTATCATTAAGGAACCATATTCAGTATATGTATTGTAATGCACAAGATCAAATTAAAGGGATTTAACTTGCTGGGTCAAAATGCTTTTATAAATTCACCATTTTATCCATTTAGTTTATGTATGTATTTTTTTCTAGTAAAATCAATTGGCAATAGCACTGCAAAAATTAAAAGAGAATTACACAGAGACACACGTAACTGTAGCAACTCTATACATTGTATTGTTAGTGTACATGAAACAGTTTTTTCTCCAAGACAATGTGCATGCAGACAGTCTGCTAAAATGAAAATTCTCTCCAAGTTAACATTCAATGTTATTTACCAGGATAATCTATAGCTTAACTCATCTGATAGAATATGTTGATATTTGATTTATAACAGAAATGAAGACTGTAAAATACAATTTTAATAAAAGCACAAAATTAAAATTACAAGATTTTACAATAGCAAATAGTGTTTGAATGAATGTACAGGTTTTTAAATACAAGTTAGTGACTCTTTGACTGTTTGAGCTCTGTTAATGTTTTAGCATGTCAGTTCTGGGACTGGGAAGTTTAGTCGATCCATTTTTCTATACTTCAACCTTTCAGACGATTATAAAACACTATACATGTAATTACATAAAAAAACAACCTTCATCTGATATTTGTTTTATCTGAAATCAAAGGTTAACATATAATACAAATTTGGATATAATGTATTATGTGTTTTTCTGCATTACAGTAATGTTAACCTGTATCAGAAACCTTTAAAATTTTGATTATGGTAAGATCGACTCCACCCGAGGTTATACTGAAATCACAATAATAGTTATTAAACTACACATTTATTATTGTAAATATTTCTAATGTTCCAAATATTAATCCTTTTAAACTAACAATGCCTGATCAACCCACACAATTCTTCTGACCAGAGTTGGAGGATGTGCTATGACACACTGTGCTATCACACTAAGACACTGAGCCATAGAATTCAGCACATAATTCAGCTTAACAAAACTGGTTAACCAGGAAGCCATAATTTCTTGCCACAAGAAATAAAATAATACATGTACCGCTTGCTTAACTTTGACCTGTTGCAGCTTTGCATAGTAGTGCCTTTGTAACCCTTCTCAATCAGACAGGGCTTTAACTTCAGCGGAAACAAAGAACCATTAAAAAAAAGCACCTAAAGCCTCCAACCTAAACTCAATGCGCATCTACATTTGTGTGCTGAATGCTGGTTCAGATTTGTAGTGTGATTTTTAATGTTAGCTATGACTCATAGGAATGTCACCACAACAGGGTTCACATTTGCTGAGTGAAATCACTTATGTACAATAACCCTGAGGTCATCACAGTCACAGGTAATAAACAGTCACATTATATCCCATGTTATTATCAAACCTGAATACAGAGTGTTGAGACATCTGCACCTTTGCATATATATTGAAGCCATGCAAAGAGCGTTTCATAAACTGTAAGACGGTAACAGATATTTAACAGTTAAGTAAAAATTATGTTGACAGAGTTTAATCAAACTCGCCCAGGTGGTGGGGATGTGTAGAATTTTTTTTATCTGCGGCACTATTAGTCTGATAAATAATTTTATTGTTCTTGCAGGTTGGCGTGCTTAGTTATATCAGTGTTATGCTAACTTTCACACTTGTTAGGTTTATTCAAATATTAATACAATGCTTCCATTTAAAACACCCATTCTGAAATATTTGCAATTAGCAATGTTAGCGATGATGAATATTCAGAACATCAGCAGATTTATCTCTCTTACTGAGCCACAAATCTAAAACAGTGCAAAGACCCAAAGGACTGAACCAAGTACAATCTGCAGATCCACCTGCACCAGACAACACCAGGAAGTTCCTTTAAACCAGTCTGAACCCACTCTATCAGTATTCTGTTCACTTAGCACATCCATCTTAGCTTAGCACATCCAAAGTAACGGATATTTCATTTATACAACTAACAAACTGATTCCCATTGTGTTGGCTGCATTTAAATGCAGCAGAAAACGACATGTTGCTCTCCCTATTCTCAGATGAGGGTGTAGCATATATATGACCTTAGGAATTCCAGTTATTTCCAGGGTGCACATAGGAAGGCTATGAAATGAAAGTTCTCTCAGTCAGAGGAAGTGCATGAGCTACACCTGACTCTGGAGCCAGTTCCTGGGATCTAGCTTGGCTCTAAGATTCCTCAGGCTACGTCGTGCACCGGATGGTCTAGAGAAACCCAGGTCTGACTCTTGGCTGTTGCTTCCTTCACTGGAACTGTTGCTAGAAGTTGAACTGGAGCAGGACAGAGCAGTCTGAGAGGGGCGAGCGGAACCTCCGCCAGTGGTAGATGGCTGGCAGGTGCATTGGAAGCCCCCATAGCCTCGACCTCGCAAAGTTGAAAGCTTGGCATCCAGGGAGAGGGTTCGAGGGCGGAAGCGACTGGAAGAGGAAGGGATATCAGGAGACCATGCCTGGCCGAAGCAGGGACTGATGCTGGCAGGGCTGTCTCCATCTGAGGTTAAACTGGTGTTGGAGGAGAGAAGGCCGGGCATACGATGACAACATGGGCTGCGGGGCTGGCGGCTGTGCAGGCGGGGACTGGGCGAGTGGGGGGGCAGTTGAGCGGTACGGCGGTGCTGATGATTGTGGGGGGTTCTCGGGGGCTCTTCCTCAAACAAGGACATCCAGTGAGGTGGAGCAGAAAGCTGGGTCCTCAACTCAAACTCATCAATGCGGCGTGTCAGGATGTCAGTAACTGTTCCAATGTCATCAGAGGTGTCAATAACTGTGAATGCAGAGAAACAGTTGTTATAATAAAATGATTAAAAATGTGCTAATCAATTTTGGCTAAAGCCTCTGTAGCTATGTTTGCATTACACTTGCTCTTCTTACATCCATTCATATGTAAATGCTGGAGAGTGGAATAAGTTCAGGAAACAGTTTCCTGAAAGTTGATTTAAGTTGCTAGTTTAATTTACATAGTTGTGTCAAAATCAGTTGGTGCATATGGCTGCTCAACACAATGTTTTATAATGTCCTTTTTATACCCCCTTTACATCAAGGAAAATATTAGGGTCAAAAGTCAAAAGGCAGGGAAACCCGGACACATTAGCAGCAACTTGAATGAGGTTAGGTAACTTCTCTCATCACAGTTACTTCACCTGTCACTGTAATAGGAGGAGAGTAAGGCTCGGATCTCAGCAGAGACAGCATTATCCTGCAGCAACAGGCCCTCACAGGACACAGGGGCCGAGAGAGGGGCCACTAAGAAGGAGGATGTGGCAGAACACACAAGTGGGCAACAAATGCAGGGTTGTGGGGGGGAATGGCCAAATAATGTTTAAATCAACCAAATGAGAAATGTGGATATGTATGGAATAGATGTTTGAATTCCATATGTAAGACATGAAAGCAGGAATGTACAGGATCAAATCAAATACAAAGCATGCATTAAAAATCAAGAGTGGAACAAAGGGAAAATAAAGGAAAAACATTAGGATAGAAAAAAGACAGATATATATACAAACCACAGAGGAAACAGAAAGGAAAAGAGAGACAGAAAAAAGAGAAAAGAGTGTGTCAGTATGTCGGAAACAGCAGTGTAAACTGTGTAATTTGTGCTACACTAGCGTCACCAAACAGAGTTATAAAAATAAACCTGTTTTTAAACAGGCTTCCCAAACATTGCCCCAATAAGCCACTGTTTAAAGAAAATGATAGCGCTGCCCTAAATATATATATATATATATTCTGTTATGTAGTTTAGATAGACAAACAGCATAGTTTTGACAGAGCTGGTGGTATGAAACTGTACTTAAAGCCTTGCTCCAGCGTCTATAAATATGTACATTAGATGGCTGAATGCACTCACCCATCTCATGGTACAGAGAGCCCTGCTTTGGCGTGACTATAGCAGGCTTTCGTGGTGAAGGCAGTTCAATCTTCATCAGTTCATCACAGCATTGTCTCCATTGGCCTGTAGGGGGCGGAAGTTGTTTAGTTAAAGGGTAACTTTTTTAAATTCTTGGCAACTGTAAATAGGAACCATATTACTTGGCATTTTTATTATTAATAAAATAAATATATCCTGTTAATTTTCTGCACGCTATGGTCTGTGTTCCAGCATGTTTGTAAGGTATCTATATAAGGTATCTATAGTCATCTACTTACTCATATCATAGAATTGTTGCCAGAAAGCTTCCATCCAGCGCTGTGTGTTTTCTCTGCTGTCCGCCCCTAGTGTGTGCATGACCTCCTCTCCCCCATACTGGTTAGTGATACAGATATTCTGTGTCTTACTGTGAGGGTCTCTCTCTGCTGCTCGTATTCTCGTCTCCTGAGATACAGACACAGCATGAATTTAAACCACAATATCTGATTATTGGACACTGCTGGACACTATTTAAACAATAGTATAAAACATTTTCTAGAATGATAAATTCTAGTATATCCAGGAATAAACACAAGTCCTATTAAAAACAAACAAACAACAAAAAATATGTTAAGTTATACCAAATACAATGTGTTCCTGTAGCTTATTTGATAGAGCTTTGCATAAGCAGCGCAAATGTTGTGTCCCAGGGGGCACACATAGTGATAAAATATATAGCCTGGATGCACTGTAAGTAGCTTTGGGAAAACAAACATCTGCCAAACACACATTTATACATATAAAAATGTAACTTACAATGATAGGTTATTGCTAAGTAACTGCCTTTCAAACTTTTTAAGATAATTCTGTGAAGTCCATGTATTAGTTATAAAAGCATAACAAAATAATTTTTTATTTTATTATTGTTTAAAAAACAATCTTGACGTATATGCAGTATTTAAAATTTTGTTATTGACGTTATAATCAACAGGTGGCAGCAGTGGACAAGTAAACACGTTGAATGAACAGCGGTCACCTGAGAGCTGAGGAATGTGCAGACTCACAATGCAGCTCTTAGATGTTAAAACAAACCCTCTGTGCTATGTCCACATAACTACTGATACTATTAACATTCTGACAGAATTACAACTGGGCAGTTTTATCATATTGGTTAATTATGACATCTTTCTGAAAGAGGGGAAACCATCATTTAAATAAATGCTTTTGATAATGTAAAACATCTTTAAAAACATTCAGTATTTCCAAAAGAAGAGCAATGATCCCAATATCATGGACATCAATGAATGCGATCAAAACAACCAGAGCGGCACTGATGACTTACTTTATTTACACCAATAGTTAATATAGGCTCCACATTAGCCTCCATGTCCTCTTTCTGATGATAACAAAAGAGGTTTGTTCCTTTCAGAACACCATAGACATTTGTCCAGCCTTGTGGCTCACCGCCCAGCTAAAAAGAAAAGGAAAGAGAATCTGAGCAAAATAAATTAGGAGTGTGTGTGATAATGTATATATGCACGTTGTTTGTGTGTTATTCCTACACACCTTGACCCTTAAGCAGCCACTCATCATCTGTTGTGTCATACAATGAGGTTGAGCAGCCATACGACAACATACACTGCCATAAAGAGGCAACCAGTAAGAACACTCCTCTGCAGAGAGTGAGAGAGAGACAATGAGAGAGAATGAGTCTTTAAAGTAATGACATGTCTAGTGAGACAAAGATAAAGGAAGTTGTTTGATCTCACAAAGTTAGAAACCGTTTTCGAAACCCAGTAAACACAAGCTATTTGAATGACGTCAGGTTTCGCTCTCTATAATGTATTCTTGGAACAGCAGACTGAGCTATCATCTGTGAGACAGACCAACCCACAATGAGGCTATAAGACTGTCTGCAGAGACACAGATGGTGGTTAGTGTCTCTTATTGGCCCTTTAGACACCACTGTTGGCCATGCAGAGAAGTTTATGAGCATGACCCTAAACAGTAAATCTGACAGACACTGACACTACACACTAACACACTCACTGGGCCTGTCTGTAATTGATTACCTTCAATGTGATGAAAACTAACATGTAATCAAACTAATGAGCATCAATGAAATCAATAAAATAATGAGCATCAATGGGTCTGGCAGCTCACCGTTTCCCGTGATGGTGAGGTCATGTGTGCGGAAACTGTCCTGGACATGAGATAGATTGAGGGTTGTGTGGGCCAAAAGATGATATTTGGGCCCCCTGTAAATACACACAGACAAAAGAATGACAGAAAAAAGAAAGATATGAAAATAGGGGCTAAATATTCCAAGTATGTTTTGAAAATCAAGAGTCACCTGTATAAGAAGTGTAGAATTTAACCTAAGTGCTCTAAGGAGTGTTTTTTCATAAATGCCTGTATTGGAGAATGTTATAAAACATATTGTGCATGTAATCTTATAAAATATGTTATGCAGGTTATGTTCACACACCAAACCAGTTATCAGACCATAAAGGTCTATCTAAATATTTTTAATTGCTTTTAAACTACATAGTAAAACAGAAAAGCAGTAAATCAGACCAGTGAGCAAACATTTTTTCAGTGCTCGAAATTTATAAAATGCTTTATTACAACAAAATCTGTTTAACATTTTAATTTCATTAATGCATACTGTTTAGATTTTGAACTGTATTTTTATTCCTGAACAATACGGATATGGATGCCCAGATGTTAAAGTTCATGCCTGTACAGACATTGACTTCAACTACAAATGTGGGGTTGGGTACACAAATCTGTTTTACAATGGATGGTTCAGGCAGCATGTGTATTAGATGTAGTGTGTGTGTTTATCCGGTTCAGAGGGTACAGGCAGCAGTGTGTGTGTGTGTGGGTGTGTGTGTTTCTACAGACTCACGGTAAAGAGGAAACAGGCAGCAGGATTGTGGCCCCTCCTCCATTGCTGGTGGGACTGCAGACTCCTGGCTCCATGGCTACCCTCAATTTCTTTCCTGATGACCTACCCAGAGACGAGCTCAGTTTGCTGGCCAGCTTCCGTGGTGTGCTGCCTGCTGAGTAGTCTTCCTCAGAACAACAGCTGTACAGCTCCACTCGCAGCTCGAACCCTGGGCCTGCCTCATTACTGCACACATTAAACACAGATTAATGATTACACACTTACTAGCAACTGACTACAGATAGAATACATTTGCATACACAGTGCTGATGTACATTTACATACTTTAAGGGGAGTGAAAATGGTTAATGTCAGAACTGTATGTACAGAATTAGTATGTATGTAGGTAATAGTGTAGGATCTTAATTTATTATTCATTTTATAAATGTATGACTAATTTTAAAATATGAATCCAAAGAAATTTTATTTACATGTTTAAATTTAGATTTCACACTTGGAATTTCTGAATGAATTAAATTCTTTAGCACAATCTGATCTAGCTTAAAAACAGTAACCCACAGTATTTACTTTACCAAATGTGATTATGGGTGTTTTCACCCATATTTAAGTTTCTTTGCAAAGCAGACTAAACGATTGTTGGTCAGACAAATATTATATATTAATATCTATTATATGTGTGGACGAGAGATTTAAGCAGTAGCATAAAGTAAGCAATAATTCCCACGCTCACAAGACAATAGTGTTGTCAAAGCAGATGTCTGTCAGGGTTCTGTCCACCATCACCATGTCTGTGTCAAAGATCTCACCACCCAACTGCAGCAGGCAGAAGACTGCACATCGATGCAGCTCTGTGTGAGAGAGAGAGAGAGAGAGAGAGAGAGAGAGATTGACATGCTTTCTATCAGCTAGATTTTTACACTTTCTGTAAAAGAGTCTATTTAGGTAATCAGATTGGGTTCTTCCTTCAATTTAGGTTTATGAGTTTTTTGCCCATTTTGTTTGTTTTTTATCTGGCACGTAGAATAGTACAGCTCCCTTAAACAAGACACAGCCCTCCACCGTGACAATACCTTGACATGCAATGTGATATCAAGTTTCACAAACCCTAATCATTTCTATGGCTTTTAAACATATACTTTTATTAGAGAAGATGAATTTAAAGGAAATTGTACACATGAATGCTTTTCATGAACAATTGCACATCCATGTGGATTCCTGTTTCACATTCATCAAAATAATGTCCTTCTTTCAGTTGCTTTAAGCGGCTTAAGGTTAAACTACATTAGTCACAGCTGTCTGGAAAATGTTTTCATTGCCATTATTTATATTCTATTTACCCAGAGGGCTTTGCTGGGTCTGAATGGTTTATAAATGTGTATTTTGTTATCTTGGTAACGCAGAAATTGTTATGTGCAATGTGTTTGTATTGTATTCCATTGTCTTCATAATCAGAATATAAACAACTGCTTAAATAGGGTTATAATTCAATATATTCTAAACAGGAAACACTGCAGTTTAACTTGAGATATCAGAGATTTGATTGATTATTACCTCCTTTATTCTTAAAATACTCTGTGTCTTTCCACATTAGAGGAATCCGAAGATCTGCAATGCAGAGGTCAGAGAATCAGACAAGGATTATCACACACACACACACACACACACAGTATTTCACACACAGCTGCAAGCAACCAATGTTGTCTGTCACTTAATGTCAATCAAGGTCAAAATAGGCCTCAGACACACATCTGCAATCTTATGTCATGCTGGCTGTCAATATAAATCACCATTATAACCTTGGCCCACCCACTACATTAACACCAAACACATCAACCCCATCTGGATGAGGCTCTTTAAGATTTGTGTAATTACATTTGTTAATAGCTTTAGCAGAAGTTCATTAAATTAATAGGAAAGACTGTTATGGAAAAACTAATAGAATGACTACAGCAGGTGGGCAGTATAGAAACAGGCTGTGTAGGAACATCAGATTGTGTATGTGTGGGATGAACTCAATGATTAACAGTCTGGATGTATTTGTGTGGTGGCACAATGGTGGTATGCATATGATTATGGTTTACATTAGTGTTGGTGTGTTACAGCAAAGTATAAAGTCCTTTGTAACTCTCATAATGAGTGTCTTTGTAATGACGTCATAATTACAGCATGTACTTTAAATATCAACCCTACAGGCGTCTCATTGTGGGTGTCCAACAAAGAATGCCATGGGTACAGTCAAGAGGTTTGAAGTGGGAGTTAATAGTAAGGCGTGTAAGAGGGGGGTTGGTTCCTCTGAAAGATTCACACATTAGGGACGGGGAGACTGTAACACAGACGCTGATATATAAAAACAGCAGGGGTGTGATTTAGTGCTCAGAGTCTCATATAAACAGACCGGTTGCATGCTTTACACACATACAAACCACCCACACAGACACATACACATACACACACACACATCTAAAATAAACATTTAAAATCCGTAACCTATTATGAATATGATGCATTTATGTTGGTTTGCTCAGTAGCATACTTTTAGCTATTTTTAATATATACACAACCATTTACGTTGAAACAAAAAAACATTTGCACATAAATTTATTCCCTTACAGAAAAGAAAGGAATTATTACAAGTTGACTATGAACATACCTGAAATGGCTACTTTGCCTTTACATGGGGATCGGTCATCCATTGGGCCCGCATCAGAAGACCTGAACACCAACACACACATTCACTAAGAGACAAATCATGACAGGCAATATAGCAAAGTTACCCCTAAAATGAAAGCACATAACGTCTGTGTCACTCGTGTCAAATGTAATTGCAAAAATAAATATTGTTTTTAATCAGGTTTTTTAGAACACTGCTCCTATCTACCATTGGTCAGACAAACAGACTGTCCCGCCCCAAATTTACTGATTGAGCCAATGCTGTTGTGTCAGGGTGGATGCTAAAGCAATCAGTCCCACAAAGTCACAGTGTTTACACTTGCCTAGAAAGCCTATTTGTTCTGGCTTTTTTTGTAACTGGAGTCAACCACATGATGACGAAGATAACTTATATGCACCACAAAAACCGCTGTGACAGTTGCTTTTGGTTGCCGTGCAGAAACCCTGATGCAGTGTTTGGGATTAACCATGTATACCAACATCAAACTGCTTTTGGGCTGTGGAATATTTTCTGCTTTGAAGTTGTAATTGAAGTTGCATTGATTGTAGCTTTCCATTTTGCTTATGTTTAGTTTTGTAAAACATTTTGCTATATTTAGAAAGAAGTTCTGTATGTGTTTTAAATTAGCTAATGCCGGCACATTTGTTTACTGTGCGCACAAACACCTCACTGTTTGCAATCAGTGACCTCTCACCTGCGAGCAGCTCGCTGCATGACCTGAGCCTCTTTCATGCGCTGGAGCTCTGACATGTAGGCCATGATGCGGCCGTTGCAGGTAAGAAGATTCTTAGAAGCCTCCAAAGCTTGGTCCCTTTGAGAGCAGGCGGCCAGCAGCTTACACGCCCCCTCTCGCATCCGAATCTCATAGTCGATCTTCTTCTGGATGTCACTGTCCTAGATAAACCAGAGATTCATGTCATGTTAGTTTTAAATAGTTTACTTGTTTTGGAAAAACATGAGAGTGACCAAGTTATGACGTTTCAGAATTTTTTGGTGAACTATGCCTTTAAAAATCACATCTCATATAGCATCCAGCATCCCTCCTCCATCCATACCTCTCCCTACAGCGCACAGGATTTGTACAAACTCAGTAGAATTCCTAGGGCCATTAAAGCATTGAAAATGTTTAAGATTTTAAGCCAAAATTTTCATAGTTGCTCTAAATAACTTAAGGTTAAATCTGCAGTGATGTACAGAATGGAATATGGGAGTTAACAAGCTAGAAGAGATACACTTGGCCAATTTGTGGACATGATTTTCAATTTTATAATGGCTAAGTAAGTGCTTCCAGGTACACAATATGATAAATTAAATTGTATGTCTATTCATTCTCTAAAGCTTTATTTTCAATATGATAAAGCTAAATACTTGAGTACAATGTGATATAGCTGGTCACCATTTCTTTGTCTTTACAGTTCTCTGAAGTAACAAATCCAGACCTTTTATATGCTTTGCCTTTCTGGCCCTTCACTGGGGCTGCTGTTGCCATGGCGACATTATATAAACCCTCTTTTGTGTGCAAACTTCAAAAGTTCATTAAGATCTAACCCAGGCTTAAATTAAAAGATTCAACTGTTCAACCCACTTTAATCTTTATTTCTTCTATATTCTCCTTTAAAACAAATGCATTTTCACAAAAGGCTGAAATGAATGAACGATTCGTGATGATTTAAGAATCTGGATGACAACAATGACAGGGAGACAGAAAGGGTGAGTTAATTGCAATTGTGAGAGGCAACATGTGTCAACAGTTAAACACCCAGTCAAAACCCCTTGAAGTATTTACACTGCCAAAAAGAGCCAAAACAGTGCTCACTTAAGCCCTGCCTCACTCATTAGGAGTTGTCTAGCTACTGTATACTCGCACACAAGCACTCAGCCTTCCTTTTGGCAACGTCCATGTGTTGAACTGTCAAACAGTTCACATAATGTAAATACCATCTTATGGTGCAATCTGATTGGCCCACACTTTGTTTAGACAGGCAAACAGCATCATACCATATGAACACAGTATTAAAACATTTAGAATAAATATAAAAATTTTTTTTAGTGCACTTAAACTCGGCACAGCAGAAATGAGCTTGTAGTAAATATCAAACCACATTACACAAAAACGTTTCATAACACACTTGCACTGTTGCCCAAAGCCCCCCCCCCTCCCACCTGTGACAGGTGCCAGGGCAGAGCAGCATGCCAGGCCAGACATGCATGCGTGCCAGTCATCAATCCCCAGAATAGGGTGGTGGGCTGGCAGCAGAGAGTGTGAACGAGCGAGTTAGGAGTAATGAGATGATGAGGGAGGAGAGAACAGCGAACGCTCTATTCCATGGAAATGAAGCGCGAGTGTAGAAAACGAAGCCAGATGGGAATAATTGAGGGAGATGGAATCTTCTCCACATTAACACACAGATAGAGGACAAAGAGAGCAAGTATGCAAGAAATAATGAGTCTATAATTACAGTGACAAACGCTATACACAGTACATTAATTTTTGCCACACTTCAGACACACAGGAAGCCCACAGCAATAGGACCATCAGACTCAGACAATTACTGGTTCATTGCTGTTGGATGTGAACTACCTGGACTACCTGGTAATTGCTAATAATTATTAAGCAGGAAGTCTTTATTGTTCTCTAAGCACTTTAAAACCCCAATAGTCAAGATATACAGTATGTGTGTACAGTGTGTCAATACTAGCACAGAAGCAGATTTTTTGGTGGTAGGGGAAATGAATCATGGGAAAATTCCATACATAACGAATGTGAACTAATGGCTTGCTTGACATGTCTAAGGAAAGAATGTACACAGAAGAACCAGCCATATGGAGCCAGATAATGAGAATTTGATGTAATCATTTTAATATGCTAGTCAATGTTTGTAGATGTTTTGAGTTGTTTTCGCCCAATTGTTTACAGGAGTTCCAATCTATTTGACCAATGAATGCAGTGGTTGTGATAAGGACTTTAAGTTTAAGTCAAGTACCAACTCTTAAAATAAATTAATTTAATTGATTTTAATCCTTTAAATAACGGTAACATTTTTTGTAGTTGCTGTAAGTTAATCCAGCCAATCAAATAACAATGTAAAGCTTATAGGCCCTCCGGGTTCTCATTGCGTCATTTGACATTCTCCGGCATATTTCTTTTGGGAAAAAATGTCCTTAAACACTTGTTTGTTTTGTTCTGTTTTGTCTGCTCTGTTTTTTACACTGAGGTTAAGGAGTAAACTGTGACCTCTCACAATATGTCATTAGCAGCAGTGATATCAGAGAATGGGAACTCAACTAGAACTAAAAAAACTATAATTCAGCTTGTTAATATATGCAAGAAATTGGTTGCATAATAGGTCATTTTTCTTAAGGGACTGTCCAGAAACTAGTTTCTTGTGGTAAATTGACAATATTCAGACAAAGCATAAAGACTTACATGCCTAAAGATTATTTCAATGTAAAAAAAAAAAAAGTTTACTTTAGTTTCTCTTTCAATGGTTTCTATGAGTCTCTTTATTGTCTTAAATAGGTCAAAGTTTACTTTTAGAAAATATTTAGCTCTTCTCAAAGGAATCATTTCCTGTCATGATAAACTTACCTGCAGGGAGCTACTGTAACACTTCATTGATTGACAGGAGCAGCTGTTATTCCTGAAGTACTACAGAGAAAAGAAAGTCTTTTGGACTATGCTGAACAACATAAACTATGGGAAAGGAAGCCATATTGTTATTGCTCTCACTGCTGCTTAAATGAATATAACCCTCTAAAGTTACTATCTTGACTACATGCAGGGAAAAACACATACATAGAAAATGAACAACACCTTTTCAGAGTACGCACAAACTATCAAGTAAGTGAAAAGGTTGCCATTCTACATTCTATATCAATTTACTTTTAACCATGTACAATAACAAGGAACTCTGTGCAACACCAATTAAAACAATTGTACTTTTTATGGTATAATTAAACTCTGACTTTCTCTCACAGAAATTAAAACTACAGTGACACTCAAAACACTGCTCGACTAGGCCAAATCACTGACCACACCCACAAATATACTGGATTTCAATGACTGAAGCCAGACAGCCTCCAATTAGTCAACCACAAAAATGCACCCGCCTTTGCCGACCGTTCCGCCCAATCCCAACGCTCCTCTTTTCATTCTTGTGGTTCAACCAGACATTGAGGACAGTAATGGACTTTTGCATCAATATGGGTGTAGATATAGAAAACGGGCGTAGAAAGAAGTCATAAAGGGTTGGAAAGGACGAAAAGGGACACTGATTACTGAGTCAAGTTTCTGTGATTCACTGCTGGGCAAAACACAAATCATTTTGCATGAGCTGATATATCCAAATTACATAAAAGATAAGCGTGATTTTATGAATAAAGGGCTTCAACGAGCAAGGCGTGTTCCAGACAAACTGATTCTGCTTTGTTAGAACTGCGTAGGTCAAAATGGAATCCTATTTGAGATGCACAGAAATACACAGGGCTCGTTATTAGCACACAATGGGCTATTTGAGATGTTGCTGTATGTGTGTGAGGGTCTTCTAAAATGCACAGTGTGTGATTATGGCTCTCCAGCCAGCTGTTCCCACACAAAGGCGTGAAGGCTTACAGCACAGCTGGCTTTGGACAACTAAAAGGGTCTATGCACGGGAAAAAGGGGTGTCTGTGCATGTTTAAGAAACTGTTGCGCTAGCTTGGAGAAAATAATACAAAGGGTGTGTGCATGCATGTGTATGTTTGAGTCTTTGAACATTGAACACAGCCTACATCTGTGATAGAAAATATACTTCTGACGATGTGTAGGTGTGTGATTTTTTTTGATCTGGCAAACAGTGCAAGCAAAGATGTTTGCGTTTGAGCTACTGCCAAATCTTACTACCAGGAGAGTTAAGACTATGGAAAGTGTGGAGATCAACACCAGCTCATCCGGACAGAGCGGAAAGACAAACATTTTGTTTAACATCTCAGAAGCCCCCATGCACAGATGTTATTATTTGCATGCACCCCATCGTATTACAGTTTCTGTGTGTCTGATTTACAGCCAATTTTTAAACAAGCAAACACGTAAACTGCATCCTTTGTCTAAGTTGACATCATAACATTAGTGTTGGAGATCATTTGTATTACATTCCAAAGTCTCATTGTTAGATACATGAGACCTCTGAGATTATATGTAATCCAAAAGCAGATATATGTTCTGCCAACTCTCTTTTGAGGTAGTTTTAGATAAACTCCCTTATGTTTAACCTGCTTATGTAAATCTTACAG
>JAZGTI010007310.1:0-14805 GCA_036877585.1 Botia kubotai | reverse complement strand
GAGAGAGAGAGAGAGAGAGAGAGAGAGAATGTTGAATCTTCAAAGTGAAAGAAAGAGAGAGACAGACAGACAGAGAGAGACAGAGAAAGAGAGCTTATATGACATGATCAATAAAGAGGCAACGCATTATCACGTCGGTGTTTTTAATTTGATTTCACCTTTTAAACATTAACTGCACTCAGTAGAAAATGCATGTTGTAACTATATCACGAGGTCACACGGTCTCATTTAACATGATTGTTTAGTTTAAAGTAGACTTTAACTTTGCATGTACCATTAATATTTAAAAATTGACATTCCTGCTTGTCATTGGCCAAACCCGCCGTGCTTGTTCGCCAGATTGCCAATCAGCTGCCAGAATTCCAGGAACGTCAGCTCGCCGTCATTATTGGCGTCCAATGAGCTCATGAGCCTGTCAGCCACAGCGGGGTCAGCAGCGTCCTGTGGGAGACACGCGTGTGTTCAGCAGTGCTGCCATCTAGCGCTTATCAGCGGTACTGCACATTCTTTCCCCCTGAACTGTTTATTTAGGAGGTTTGGCGTCTGTACGGGCCAAACTGAAAATGCTCTGATGTGGCTTCTTTCTTTGTGTTTCCAGTCTTACTGATGTAGTTTGGTTGTCAGCATTTAACACATGCCAGAAGCATAGTTTTGGAGAGTTTTTGTTAGCGTGGCTATGGGGGGCATTTTGGGGCAATTGATAAAACAGGGAGGGTTGTTTGGAGTATTCTCCTCTGAGTTTGGGTATATGGTGGCTCTGTGTTTTAGGTTAGGGCTCTAATTATTACCGCAACAGAATATCTAACAGCTGACGTATGACTTCAGAGGACTGGAATATGTAAACGTAGCTCACACCAGACAATTTCCCAAATAAACCCGTTTTATATGAACCCATTTCAGCTGTTCTGTGGTCTTTAATTTAATTTGAGTTATTTTGCCTTCTGTTCAAAGCTGCAATCCGTGACTTTTGCTTTTCTGTCGTCATCTCGTCAAAACATAAAATTGCGGATTACTTTGCGTGTGTGCGGCAGTCAAATGAAGCCATTGGACCGGACAGCTGAAATTATAAATCAGCTTACCGTTGAGAATGTGGGTAAGGAGACTGTTTTGAACACTGATCTGTATGTACTTGCTCAATAACTGACTCTTTTTGTTCATTTTTAACTAAAGAAAGTTAAAGGATTGCAGCTTTAATGATCTAAATACTGTTATAAAAGATCAAGATCAAAAGATCAGCAGTGAATCAACCGTTTATTGTGGAACTTTAGTGGGTTCTACTATAGCATATTTAAGGTTCTAGACTTCAAAGTTGGAATGAGGATATTACAATAAACTACAGTGGGATTTTTCAACATTTAAGGTATAATTATTTGATCGTAAAGCTCAAGCTGACTTACCTTTACAAGGTTATGCAGCTCAGATGCGAGCAAACTTTTAAACTCCTCTTTGCTCAGGGTGTTTGCAGATCCGTCCTTCCCAGCGTAAGTCTTGAACTGGGAAACCAGCACATTAATGGCAGATTCCATGATGTTGAGAGCAGGATGGTTAGATGGCTAGAAAATTAAGACGACCGGTTAGTCGTTTTTAACAGCCAAAACTATCAGTAACCAAATACAAGTAGTTCAGAACTTGGTACAAACTTGGAACCCATTACAAAAATCAAGATCAGTTACATTTAAAAGATGCTTTTATCCACAACATACGGTAATGTTTTTAAAATTCTGTGTGTGTCCTATGAGTCACACTTGCACTGTTACCGTGACGCTACCCGTTGAGCTAAAAAAGATTATGGGATACACTTAGCATGTACATTTACATGTATCCATACATACGGTATTTTATCAGTAGCCTATTTCTCTACCAAATGAGCTAGTTATGGTTAGACTTCAGAAAGCAGAGCTAAGATGAAAGCTTACCTGACCTGAAGAGTGATGTAATGATGATGTGTAAATGACCACCACATCTCACCCTTTATACCCTCCATCTTACCACCAAACTCAGCGGAAAACTTTACAACACACCCCTCTGCTTTCTCCACAACCTGTTCTTATCTCTGCTGTTTCCATAGTGATGCTCAGACTCTCTCGGACACATACAGATCATACAGAAAACATATATAACAAACATAATACAAACAACATGCAGCCCTACTTGTGCTACATGTGTGTTTATATAAGTACATGAAGTTTTTTTGTTAACATCTTTCTTAACGTACCTAACGTGGGCTGACACACTCTGCACCCCCATCAGACGTCTTCATGTTGTCAATCCAAACATCTGTCATCAGGGAAATTTAATCTGATAACTCCATCCAAACTTCAACTCAGCATCAACTGACGGACTTGAATTACCGTGACCTCATCAACATCTTAAGATCAGATTCAGAGGTCACCACTGAAATTCGCTTTTACAGTGAGTTGCAATTAATAATATTCTGCTAATGAAGTTCTTTGGGCCAAACATTCTTAAAAAGGTTCTTAAAAGGTTCTTTACAGCGATACCATTTTCGCTTCCCCAAGGAACCATTCTTTCAAGGGTTCTTAAAAGAACCATTTCTTTCTTGCCCTTTCATAGTCTAAACAACCTTTTTCCACCACAAAGAACTTTTTGTCTAACAGAAAGGTTCTAGGGACGTTAAAGGTTCTTTATGGAACTATACAGCCAAAAATGGTTCTTCTATGGCATCATTAAGCACCTTTAAGAGTGTAGAACATTTAATCTATTAGTTTTACCAGCTGTAAAAAAGTTACAAAATTATTCAATAAAGAATAATTAGCACACAAATGGTATAATGTTTTTAATAATCATCAAAAGTTGTACACATGAATACATTGTGGCATTTGGTCTTTTATTATTTCTGCTTTGAAACTGTAATAAAGTCATTTTACATTTCTCTCAAATTAAATATCAAAGGACAGTGTGCCATATGATCACTTTACTGTAAATTGTAATTCCCATTAAATAACATTTTTCTTCATATTTACAAACTGGACAACAAAAGCCAAAATAATTCAATGGTATTTATCTGAAGGACTGCAACGAAAACACTACAACAGCTGATCAAACACATAAATCAATGATTCATTACAATGGCTGTTTTTCCAAGAGGAGAAAAATAAACATCCACACCAACACAGTGCAAAGAAAATCCACTTTCATTCATTGTGGTTTTAGTGTTAAGAAATAAGCCGAACATTTACTTTAGTTTCAGCATTCTGTTCACTAATAAAGGCACATAAGCAAACACACCCAACTTCTGTTTAGAAAATAATAAAATAGAAACATTTATCATTTATATTAAGTGCGAGTAAAACTTGAGTCAGGGTTGAAAGCTGTCAACGACCTCTAAACCCTCAGAGGCGCATACAAAACCAGTCTGACTCCAGTTTAGCAAGCAAAACCACAGGGTGGGTGTGTGCAACCAGCGTCGTATCAAAATCTGACCCCCTGTGAGATTACAACTCCCCTGTTCTCTCAACTAAAACCAATCAGGAACTAGTCTCAGCAGTATTTGAACCAATCAGAAGCAAGGCAATCAAAATCTCACAGTCCAAATTTTGGTAGACAACTTGAGGACCAAATAAAATAAATATCTAAAATAAAATAAAATAAAAGACTTTAAGCACAATTTTCATTCCTGATTTTCTTTATTTAAGTGGGAATTTTGGGAAGTTGGGGATTGAAGAGCCAACATTCTTCCGGCTCTTCCTATTGCACTCGCACGGTTTGGCATTACCTTGTTCTCCACGTCTTAAGTGATTGACCATCTGTATGTAAAGCAATTTCACTCATGTGGTCACAATGCTGAAGGTGACTGACACTTTCCACAGCAAGCAAAAGTCAAAGAACAGGACTGACAGAGGTATCTTACAACAAAACACCCAGCACACAGATGAGACGTCACCAATGACAAACTCTAGGAGAAAAACACTCTTTACACACAAGGTTGTAAACTACATCTACAGTCTACAGAGACTGGAAAAAATCATGGTGAAGATAGTTTCTCAACCACCGGTTTTCAGATTTCCGTAGTTTTCCTTCACTTGGTGTTTTTTCCTCTTTCTAACGAGTCTTTGTTTTGTGCTACGACTGCAAACTTTAACAGCACATCCTTCTCGAAATCCTCCATCTGCTCCTCCAGTGAATCATCGTCATCCCCATGCTGCCCATCTTCCAGATCATCTGCCAAGTCCTCCAAGATATCAGCAACGTCCTCAGCAAATTCACTGAAGAGCATTCTGTCATGGAGGAAGAAGCCCCCGCTGAAGAACTGAGAAGTGAGGCGACGAAGAGCTGCTTTGTTTTCTTGAGGAACACCCTCCAGTTTGCTAAGGTAGATCTCAAGAAGGTCCTGAAACTCTACAAGCGGGACAGGTACGATACCTTCTGCGTTAGCACAGTTGTCCACACCATGGCAACCCTTAACTGGATGTTGGTTCCGCTTGAGCTTCTCCTCCTGGTGTTTCCAAAAATCTACCTGCTCATGGTGATGATGGTGGTGGTGATGCTTGGAAGGTTTGTCCTTCCAAGGTTTGTCCCTCTGTCTCCTCTCTCTCTCCAACTTTCTCTCACCCTTCTTGTGGTCCCACTCTTCATTGTACCTCCTGAAATGATCTTTGTCGTCACCATTGCGTTTGTTCTTACCTTGCTTCCACTCTTTCCCTCTCTCCTTCTCCTCCTTCCAGTGATGGTTTTGTTCCTTCTTTCTGCTCCGCTCCTTTTCTCCTTTGTGTTCTTGATGTTTCCTCTTCCAGTCCTCCCTCCTGCCCAGCTGGTCTACCTGTTTCGAGAGCCTCTTCTGCATCTCCACCAGGCTCTCCCTCAAACCATGTTTGTTCCAGCCCTGGTTCTTCATTGCCTCCAGCCTCTTCCTGCTGTCCTCCAACAGAACCTTCTGCCTCTTAAGTTCTTCTTTCTTATCCCAGCGTTTCTCAGTTCCTGCTGGAACAGACTCACTGGTGGAGGGTGTGTCAGTTTTGGGTTCATGTTGTGGAAGATCTTCTTTAACTGAAGGTCAAAAACACAAAGATTGTTTAGAGAACGAACAGCCTAGCTAACAATAAACGTTACTAGAACGTTGGCTAACATTCTCTTTTTTGCATTCTAAAATGTATTTGTTTACTTTTTTAACGTTGTGTAATATTTTAAAAATGTTACAATAACAATTTTGTTACCAATTTTTACTAGACATTTTAAACATTCTTATAACATTTGTAACATTTTTGTTATGTTAGGAAACATTCCTACAACCTACAATTGTTAGCTAGGATACATCAGAGCCTGTAAAGTATGCTTCTCTACATTTTATCTCTAGGACCTTTGAACGTTCTCCTCAGACACGTTTAAATAATCTCACTGTACCTGTAAGCTGTGTGAGTTCAGCGACTCGAGCTCTTAGTTTCTGAAGTTCTTCCTTCAGGTCAGGCAGTTGAGACAGCTGTTCTTTTAACCGAGTGTTCTCTGTCTCTAGCGCACCTCTCTCGCTACTGTGCTTCACGTCGGCCATTTTCAAAGCTCTGTCCAACTCTTCCTTCTGTGACTGAACATAGACATGAAGACAGAGCACATCATACGAGGTCAACATCTGAAAGTACTCTACACTGTGAAACGCTCTTCCAAAAATATTCCAGTACGGGCAATTAAAAACCCATTTACTGGAAAACGTGCATTTACATTCAAAACCATTTAAACCGCACAACTGTAACTCAAATCATGATCTTAAGACGTTCTTAAGACGTTAATAAATGAAGTTAAAGAACGGAGGAATTGTGCGCTCACCTCTATCTGGGCCTCCAATATACTGATTTGTTTATTCTCCTGGGCAAGTTTATCAAGAAGTTCCTGGGAAACACACATACGGTTCATCAGAAAATTCCTCACATGAAACGAACAGCTGATCAATGATAAAAGAGCAGAAAACTGACCTGATCGCTTAGTTCTGTACCGTCAAAATCATCTATGGAAAAATAAAGACATATTTGATATAAATATCTGAATATAAATAATGAAGTTGTTTTCATACATTAGACTGTAATTAAATTCTTTTACAGACATTCATTCACGTGTCTGGATGTTTGAACCAGTTCAGCGACACGTCATCAATAAACGTCAAGCCTTATACTGTAACTAGATGTCACTTTTAACTACCAGTTTACTTTGACAATTGTAAGCCATTTCAGTGTGAGATTACAGGCACTCAGTTAAAGATTATGTGCATGTATATTTGCAGCACCACTAATGACACCAAATAAAACAGTTTCAGCAGCCAAACCCTGTCAAACACACCAGCATCACCTCAACCAGTTAAGTTTTAACAGTGAAAGGCAGATGGGCGGGGCTGGGGGGGTGTTACTGTTAATGGCAAAGTTGTTACACACCTTTTAGCCCCTTTAGAAAAGCAGTGCATTGTGGGATAGAGGTTGCCCCCAGCTGTTGCCTGGACATTGTGATAAACCTGACTCGTTCCCAATGATTAGTCCTGCTTTAAATTAACTCGACATTAGGGGGCAACTCCTACCCACAGCTCAAGTGCAAACATATACTACCACCAGCTCACACTCTGCACCTACCACCAGACTGCTCCACCAAAGAACCTGGAGACATAATAAATTAATACACCCACTGAAAACAGGAAATGAAGGATTCTCCTTTATCATATAAAGTGGCATGTAGCTATAACCAAAGGCTAACAGTCGATGCATAATCAAAGCTATGCATGACACGACATGAATTAAATGATGTTCTACGGGAATTATATGTGGTGTGGCTTTTTGGTGGGGGGGGGGGTTGTGACTGTTCTTAAATTGTGGTACGTTGTTATTGTGATGCGTATCTCACCAGAGAAGAAGAAAGAGCCGAGGCAGAGCAACACCAACGCTCCGACTATCAGCTGATTCAGAGAGAATCCTCGTTTCTCCTCCTTCCTCTCGGGCAGATTAAACTCCTCCTCTTCCTCGTCTTCGTCCTCAGAGCTTCGCTTCAGCACTATGGTTGGCTGCACGTGTCGGAGTCGCAGACCGTCACCCTCTGCTGAGCTGCCTGCTGGCCGTTCAGCGCAAAGAGATTCTGGAGAAGAACAAAGCAGGTAAATAAAGGCAAACCTGAGTGATAGCGCAACATATGGACACCAAACAGAACTGCAGCAACAGCAGGTCTCTCACACGCCTCCCCCAGATAACAGGGAACATGTAAGACGCCAAAGTTTCAATTTTATATGTAATATTAATTATTAATTTTATGTATATTTAATGTTCATTTAAAAAAAAAAATGTATGCAGTAATGTTAGTAGAATGTTTTTTATATGTTATAGATCATTGGAAAACATTGAAAACGTTGAAACGTCGAAAAATGTTTGAATAACATTCTTATAACCGACAAATCACTGGACGTTTTGAACATTCAAAACACATTTTAACGTTTTTGTTACTTAATGGAAACATTAGGGTAATGTTCTAACAACTTAAAATTGTTAGTTGAACTGTTTGCTATTGGTTGGACAAAATGTGGCTTAAAAACTGAAATGTTCTTTTGCTCATACCTGGTTCTCCGACCACGTCAGGGATTTTCTCTGGCAGCTCTGTCTCCTCTTTCCCAATGGTAGGCTCCTCCTCCTCAGATTCAACTGATCCAATGGTTTCTGGATAAGGGCTGCAAGGGGCGGGGCTTTCTGCTGTGGAACCGAAGCCTGTATCTGCCTCAGAGGGTGGAGACAGAGGCGGGCTTTTAGGGGCAGGATGTACATCAGCATGAACATCTAGCACAGGAACCGCAGGGGAACCACTGATTTCAGGGGCGGGGCTTATGTCGGCTGTAACCTCAGATACATTGTGGGAGGAGCTTATTTCTCTAAACGGTTTAGGAGTGGAGGTGATTTTGGGTTCTGGTTCAGGAGCAGGGCGTTCTTGAACGGGAACATGCTGACCGGAAAGATCAGCGATGTCCTCGTCTGTGGGTTCCTCCAGCGCTGACTCCTCGGAGAACTGGAAGACTGATTCTGTAGCGAGGCTGAATGGAACAGCGCCCAGAAGGTCACTGTCGGGGGGAGAGCTGGTGATGGTGTCATGGATCACAGGAGCGTGGATCTCCGGATCCACTTCAACACTAGCCTGGCCAGATGCAGCCATTTCCTCAGAGCACTCTGGAGATGTTTCCTGACAAATCTGCATTTTGGAGAGAATTATTTTGAAGTTGATGACAAAATAACAAACAGAAAAGCTGTAGTGACGAGAACTCCTTTGAATGAGATCTTTAGATGAATAATAAAAGCTTTTGACTAAAATAATGCTACGTTAGGGCAAAAGAGTTTACTTTATTTAACTCAGAGAGAGGGTGAGGCACTGTACACAGAGGTTTTAGAGGTTGGAAGGATGAGTGAATTATAATGTACATACCCGTGTTGATGCACTGACCTGGTGACCCTCCTCTGACAAGATGGTATCCACCACTGAAGTTTCAGGGTCATGTGACCGGCCCTCCAAAGAACTTCCTGGAATAAGCACATCACATCAGCCACATGTTTACATTTTCTGAAGAAAAAATGTCTGAACTTCTGCATACTTTCTCACCTAAACACAAACCCCTCTTCACATTTCTGTGCTGTTCTTGTGTCAGAATAAAACCTGTATGAAGTGTCTCAAGTCAAAATTGCCCACCCTCAGGTTTCTTGCTGTTATTTCAGGGGCCCCCGAGGGGTAATAAAGGTTCAGAACCAACAAATGTTGATCCAGTCATTATAGGATGTTCTGTTTGCATGTTAAACTATGTATTGAGGAGGTGTGGCTTTGAAGAGCGCTCTGAAGGGAGGGCGGGACTTGGTTTTCAAAGCTAGGTTGCTATTGCTAGCCTCTCTGAACATGCCTGCTGTACCACTCATTGACATGTTACTTCACAGTTATGAGTCATTAGATGTGACACCTGCTAATTCCTCTGACAGACTCGGAGCATCGCCAAGACTTTCTGTCCCATCATCCACTGGGGCGGCAGGATCGACCGCAGCCTCCTGAAATGAAAGCACACATGTGACTACATGTGATAAATCACAGAAATATACTGACACGAGCATCATCACTCTACTAGTGTTGGGCTGTTTGGTCGAGCACTATGTGGACAGAACAAACCTCCGGGGAGAGAAGAGTCCAACTGTTACTGGAGGACCCGGTACTGCCGGTGCTGTTATCAGACATGACCAGCACCTACAAGATCAGAACCACAAGCATAAACATCAGTGTCTACAACACACACATGCTAACTGATTCAAATAAGTGCAAACTCCATTCCATGACTCCATGTTAGATTAAGGACGATTGTGGGTTGGATCACTAGCTGTAATTAACACCAAGATTAAAGAATGTTTTCATAATCCGTTACATAATCCACACTGGGATTAGTAAGAAAGAGCCTGCAGTGTGTTAGTCTTAAATGAAGAAAACACCCATTTTAGAGGACCAGCGCACGAGACAGCTATTATATAAGAACAGGCAAACATACACTACAAACAATACGCGAGACTGGTGATTCCTATTAAGCGACCCTCAAATATGACCAAAAATGGAGCGACGGCCACATTGCATTCCACCCTAGCGTGGGCCTATTGTTTACACGGACTCGTTGGCGTGTCGCTGTAACACGCTGCCATCACGCCGGAGCGCAGCGTATTTACATTGTGCATGGTCGCCAATTCAGTTCTCACGAGCACACGTCATGCAAAACGCTGTCAGTCTTCCGCATAGACCAAGATCCTTCCAAAAACACAGCGAAACTGAGATTTCACACACACACACACACACACAACGGTGTTGCAATACGAAACGCTTACCGTGCTTTAATCGGGCGTGCGCACGCTTTGTTTTCAGTATATTGTTACGCGTTTATATCCAAACTCACGCTGCGTAACCAGCGAGCTCGGTAACTTCTGCGATTCCGAGTTGCGTTTCTGTCTCGGTCGCGTTTCTCTCCAACTGGACACCGATAACGCACACCGCCGCGCTCCGCTCCGACGCTCGGCAGCCAATGGGAACACAGAGTCGTGTCGATCGGGCTGCTCTGTTCAGCTGTGACTGACAAGCGCAGGTGAGAGTGACAATCTAAACGTCAAGTGCTCTTGCCGAACAGACCTGAGGTAAAGCGAAGACTAGTGATGTCTCAACAACATGCATGAACGTCCTATATATAGGGACGAGGCATGTTCTTCCTCTCCAGTGTTTTACAGACACGTCTGCATAACGGGGGCTAAATCTGTTTGGGGCTTCCCAAAACTCTGCGGGCCACAGCCGGGCTTGTCTAAATAAACACTGACCATGCATTGCAACCTGATTTTTTTGTAATTAAGAACCCTTTCAACTATGCCGAACTAAAGGCAATGGGTCTTTGTTGTAAGAACGTTTTGTTGACGTTTCTTATACAGTTGTAACTTTCATAATTGTGGTGTATTACATTAAATATTGAACATGTTTTGTTGTAAGTTTTGTAAACAGTACTGTACTGTAATATAAGTACAGTCCAGTTGGATTGTACTGTAATAATACAGTAAAGTGCCCCAAAGTGTTCTGTGAAACACAAAAGAAGATATTTTGAGAAATGTCGCAGTGGTTTTGTGTTCATACAATGGAAGTCAATGTGTGCCGCTGTTCTTGGTAACCAACAGACTTGTGTTTCTTATGAATAAAAAGTCAAACAGCTTTGGAATGACATGAGGGTGAGTGAATGATGGAAGCTTTCATTTTTAGGTGAATTATCACTTTAAGGCACAGCTAAAATCACATTAAAGGAAATATGAAAGCAAGTGGCATTTGTTTTGATATTGCTTTTAATATATACTTTCAACTTATCAGTTTTATATTTCCATCCTCACAGCAAAGATTTTTCTCCTTATAAACCTTGTAGAAGGGACATTCATTATTATCAGCTACACTCCAGAGGGAATAGAAACACACACACACACACACACACACACACACACACTGTTGAGGTATAGGAGTGAGGACCTCTCATACACAATTGTGATATTTACTGTACTGTACTGTACTGTACTGTTCACACAATCACTGTTGACATTATTGAAATTAAAGCAAACAAGATGGCCCAATTATGAGCTATGCAAAAAGTGACATTTAATTACGTGGTCAGATACACACACACACACACACACATACACACACACACACACACAGAGGGTTCCATAGGCATAATGACTTTTATATTTACATTTTCTAATAATCATTATTTAGTGTATTTAATAATCAGTTTCCCTCCTAGGGACGGCTGGCTGGTCCCCACAATGTAGATGCGTTTGGTTTACCATTGTTTTGAGGATGGTAAAAAAAGGATGAAAAAATCTGCTGGATATGTTTACTGTTTGTTTCATCTTTACGTAGCGTTTCACCTATTTAACAACATTTTAAAAACATGTGAAATCACAGCTGTTAAACTGCATACCAGCACCGATCACGGTAACCATGTGTAGACGTTCTCAAGGTTTGCGCCTTTAATTCGGGCTGTGTTTGTAAAGAGGATTTCACGGATGTAAACGCAGGTAAACGTGTATGAATTGTTTCTATGTGTGTGGTTATGAATATATATACAGCTGGGAAGGGCTGGCCGGAGGTGCCACGTCATACGATGTGAATCCACCCATTGGTCAAGGTTGAGGATATGTCGTTTTCCTCCCTACGGTTTAGTTTTGCCCCCTAAACTGTAAATAATATTTTGACTTCTCTTGCTTATAAAGCTCATACCATCAAGAAACAGCGTGCATGTTTACCCGATGCGGTTTTAATCACCCTTGCGGTCGTTTATAGGAGTCGTTCTCGTTGCATCGCATCACTTTCTGAAACAATGGAGTCACTTCGCCATCAGCGTTTACAGCCCGGTATCGGATACGGAGCGAGCGCGACCGGGACCGGGACCCTCCGCTCCCTTCGGCCCGGGGTAACCGGGACCCTTTCATCGGCACAGGCTTCCCATATGTCGGTATCTGCTTCCCCGGGGCCACCGCCGCCACCACCGCCCCTCCAGCTCCACAGCCTAGGGTCCAGTATCATGGGGAGTGGGTTCGGTTCGATGGACGCGGCGGGTCTGGGTCTGGGTCTGTCCAATCCCACCAACCCGGCGGTGCTGAGGGAGGCGGTAGACGCGGTGGTCCGGAGCTTCGCCAAACACACGCAGGGATACGGCAGGGGTATGTTTGTCATGTGCATTATTTTAGCATTAAAATGATTTAAAACAGATACATAAGGGACATGAAACAAATGCATAAGGGAGTGTTGGAATATCACGCTGCGTTTGGGAAGATTTTGTGTGTTTTAAAATAGGTGTCAAAAAAACTCATTATTATTATGAAAATAATGGCCCAATGCTAAATATCAGCAGACCAGCGTGCTCTTCATGAAATCCAGCCACTGAGCTGTCCATCTACACAGGCAGATTGACCCCCTACGTGCTGACCTAATTACACTGAAGGGATTATTGTCAGATACATTCTGTAGCCTGTAAGTTCTTAACAGGCAGGTTAAGGGTTTAAATCTACTGCCTAGACATCAGACTGTCTGAATGTAACACAGTTAAGATGTCCAGCTTTCATTTGTGGAGGAACACACGCACACAAACACACATTTGTACGGCTGTCTTTGTGAAGACATTCCTTGACACAACAGAATATCTAGCTCCTCACCCTAACCTTAACCATCACAACTAACTAGCTAACCCTTACCCTAAACCAAACCTTAACCTAATTCTAACCTTTACCCTAAAACCTAGCCGTTACCCTCAAACAACCCTTTAAATGGGTGGCCAAGATGTTCTCAGTGTACTCTCTTCACTCTGATGGTCTGTCTGCTCACGTGGATGTACGAATACACACACACAATTGTGCAAGTGTGTAGCAGTGATACTTTTACATGACTCCAGTCCAAGCACACCACCCTGATTTCCTGTTTGAACTGGTCACTAAGCAGTTCCACAACAATAAACTTCCTTTGTATCAGCCATTAAAACTGGTTTGTTATTGTGTGCTGAGACAGTCGCTGTGGAAGGTGAAGTTTTAAACTTCAGGCTGTTTTGCAAAAGCCAATAAATGTAATTGCACCCACTTACAAAAAGGGCAATTTCCCACTGACTGTAGGGCTGCATATGTGTGCCAAAGCATCGTACGTGTAAATGCATTTTATATACTGTGATATGTGTTTTCTAAACGTTCTGCAGTGAACGTTGTGGAGGCGTTACAGGAGTTCTGGCAGATGAAGCAATCGCGAGGCGCTGATCTGAGAAATGGAGCTCTCGTCGTTTACGAGATGGTCGCGTCCAACAACCCGCCGTACGTCTGCTACGTCAGTCTTCCTGGGGGCAGCTGCTTCGGGAGTTTTCAGGCAAATGCCCCACACAACATTCCCTTTTAATTTTCCCATGCAGTGGTGAACAACTCTCCGATCCTCTGGTGTTTGATTCCCATCTGTATCTCAATATTCCATGTTTTCTCTTGAGGATCTCTTGGAAATGGATGGAAATGAATTGGAAAAGTGAACGTGGATTGTATTACAGTGTGGTTAAAAACATCTTTGATCTCCTCAGTTCTGCCCAACCAAAGCTGAAGCCCGGCGGAGCGCAGCCAAAATTGCTCTAATGAATTCGGTTTTCAACGAGCATCCGTCTCGCCGCATCACAGACGAGTTCATAGAGAAGAGTGTCTCGGAGGCTTTGGCCTCGTTTAACGTGAGTTTTGTATGATGTGCAGCTTGATGTCGAAACGGGCAGAAATCAAATAGCTGTTTCGGGTGATCTGGTTAACTTGTAAACTTTGACCGGACAAAATAGCTACATTGTGTCTTTGTGTTACATTCTCCTTGTTCATTACAGGGGAACAGAGAAGAAGCCGATAACCCGGGTACGGGCATCGGGGCTTTTCGGTTCATGCTGGAGTCTAACAAGGGGAAGTCTATGCTAGAGTTCCAGGTGCGAGAGGTCAAGTCCAGCAGCTCAGCTGGTAGAGCAGTGATGCTAGCAACAACAAGGTCATGGGTTCGATTCCCAGGGAATGCACACGTTAATACAGCATATAGCGTGAATGCACTGTACTTTTGGCTGATGCTTTTATTCAAAGCAGGTTGCCGTGCATTCAAGCTGTGTGTTTATAGTGTTTCTAGTTTCCAGTGTGTTTGCACATGCACTGGGAATAGAACCCTTGAAACTGGTGTTGCTAGCACAAATAAACATTAGGTGCAGCTGTACATGTGGTTTTAAGATTTCCAAATTTTCCTTAAGGAACTGATGACGGTTTTCCAGCTGCTTCACTGGAATGGAAGTCTGAAAGCCATGAGAGAAAGACAATGTTCTCGTCAGGTGAGAAGACATCTTTTGTTTTCAGTTGTCAGTCCCGTCAAAGGAAAACCATGTGTTATAAAAACAATGTTTTATGTAAACAGGAAGTACTTGCTCATTACTCTCACCGAGCTCTGGATGACGACATGCGCACACAAATGGCCGCAGACTGGGTCAGCCGAGAACACACTCTGTCCGGCACCGTCACCCGAGAGCTGGCCGCCACAGAGCGCGAGCTGGAGGAGGCGCGTCTGGCCGGGCGAGAGCTGCGCTTTTATAAGGAAAAGAAGGACATTCTGCTGATGGCTGTGGGGCAGTTAGGTGGGTCAAATACTACAACTCTGCCCTGCACATGCTGAAGGACCTGAAGATGTGTGAAGCGACACATGATAGGGACAGATCAACCAACAGAAAGACACTCCAAAACTAAAGTCTTTCCAAAAGTGTGTGTGTGTGTGAGGAGACAAACAGCATTTTCAATCAAACATCAGATG
>JAZGTI010007309.1:0-21890 GCA_036877585.1 Botia kubotai | reverse complement strand
ATTTTCAAGAAACAACTAAAAACTCATCTTTTTCATCTTCACTTCCTTGACTAATTTACTAACACACCGCCACTTATACTTCTTAAAAAAAAAAAACCTGAGACCTGTCTATATCTATGCAGTTATTCACTGTTGCCTCTTATTGTAGTTGAAGTTGCTTCCTTGTCCTCACATATAAGTCGCTTTGGATAAAAGCGTCAGCTAAATTACTAAATGTAAATGTAGAAATCGATCGAAATTTACGCTGTAATCATCTGCTTTAATTATCACGGGTGAGTTTATGAAATAAGTGTTGTAATAATGTCCGATTTGTGAGTGAATCGTTTGAGTTGGTTCGTTTCAATGAATTGGAAAAAACCCTTGATAAAACTAGTCTGAATGATTCATTTACGAACAGAACTGATCTTTCTCAGATTTAGTGATCCTGTCGCTGTTTGTGTGTGCTGGTGTGTGAAACTTATAATTCACTCAATGAATAATAATAGTAATAACAATAAAGGAAATACTAAATGGTCTAGCCATGCTCTCTATTGAACATGATTTAGCAAGACGGCTAAAGATCTAATCAAAGGAACTTGGGAAATAATTATAAAACATTAAGAAAGTGTCTCATTAGTGTCTCTGTATAAGAGAGACAATGGTGTTAATTACTTGTACTGTTTACAATATATAGTTATTTGTATGTAGTTATAAATGCATTATTTCAGTTAATTTAATAAACTGTTCAGATGTAGTTCTTTATTGTCTCTCATTGAATATGCAATAGTTTCAATGCTTATTGATATTGATTGTTGCTACATGTGGCAAGAAAATAAATGGGGAATGGGGCCTTGGGGCCTGTAGTACAAATTAGCCAGCGGGCCCAAAAACCCTTGCGGCGCCCCTGGGAGTAAAAGCGCCAGGTGATTCTGCGATCACAAATCAAACAATTGGTCACCTCTGATCTAATATTTTTATAAGAGCCAGAAAGAAACATGTAGGGACAACACCTTTTCAAGTATTTTTGAAATGTAAATTTGAGTTGGGTCTATAGTTTACTAGTTCTCTGGTATTTTATCAAGGTTTTTTAAGTTGTTTTTAAAAAAGTCTGATAAAGGGGTAATATCACAACTTGTGTACAAAATAATGACACCGTATATGACAACTGCTTTGTTTTTATTTGAGCTCCTGAGGTGAAATTTAATCATGTTATTCATAATATATTGTATATACTGTATTTTTTTTTAAATCTGCTTAGCCTGAAAATAACTCCTAACAAGGTCAGATTAGATAGAGACAGACATCCTGTCTCTGTGCATTAAAGTGTGCTCGTCAGACAATATATTCACTTCATCAAATTTATCACTTTAAATTCCTATGCTAGTCTCAAGGTCCCTTGTTCTTTTAAGGTTTTTCCTGACACACACACACACACACACACACACACACACACACACAAAGCAACTGTTTCTAGCTGTTTCTACGTGAATCAAGGCTATTGGGGCCCCAGAGCACGTCTCAGGAGAATAAAAGACAGGGATAGATAGCAATGGTCTCACATTTTCTTTGCATGCAACTGATGTGACAGTGTTACTGTTTTGCTGTGCAGTAATTGTTTAATAAAATATTTTTTGTTAAACCTTTTCTCTGCTCAACTGTTCCTTCATTTTTTCCACAACATTTTTTGGCGCTGTGAGCAAGGGTTCCTTAGAGACATCGAATTTGGCTGAAAAATCGACTCTGAAAAAAGATCAGAACAAGCAACCTCCAGACATCGAGCACAACCAACTGAGACTTGGCTGGCCGGCCGTAATTGGCAGAGGTAAGGCAGAGGCTTTAAATTTGTCAAATTTTGCTGGTTGCATTTGATTAAAGGAAATGATGTGAAATTCTGCTGAGTTCAGGCAAGTCATTAATATTACTGTTACAATTAGTGTTTGCGACGACAGGATGACTGAGGAGCGAAACATAGGAATACTAACAAAAGATATTTAATAAAGAAAAACATACAAACACCTTGAAATTAGAGTAATAGCAACAACAGATGCACAGCAGCGTAGCTTCACGAGGTAGTCCAAAGGCCTACAGGGAACTAGGAACCAAAGGGATACACAAGAAAAGTACATAAAATAACCGACCAATTAAACCTCCAAACTGGGAACTTGAATAGTGCTACTAATCAAGGTGAAACAGGTAATGATGATTAAAGGGAGTGAAAACAGAAAAAAACAGAACCAAACATAACTTCAAAATAAGAGTCCGTGCACATGACTCTGAGGCTAAACGACGGTGGCAGAGCCGGAGGCAGCAGAGGCCGAGGCGGAGACTGAGTGCAGACGAGCCAGGGTGAAGTCATTGGTTCTACATTGAATTGCGCCCCGGGTGAGACTCCCTCCCGGCGCCCCCCGACCACTTCGCGCCACGCCCCCTCCCCCCGCTCGCTCAGCTTCTGTGCGGCTCCTTCAACACAGGTATCACAGATAATAGGAAACCACTTAGCGGCACAAATGAATTTTTTTTCTTGAAGTTCGTGTGCCGCCACCCACGTGACATGAGACAATGCCGTCCCGGGCGGCTGCCCCGTTCGCCCATGCCTAAAACCGCCCCTGATGTGAATTCATATAGAGAAGAGGAAACCGTTCTGAAGATTTCTTAGGATGGTTTGGATTGCCAACAAAAATAGATTTTGGATTGATTTTACACATTTATTTTAGGTGAGATAAAAAGATTGCTCCAATGAAGTGATTTAGCCAACTGGGTGTGGTTTGGGTTTGGTGAGAATCTGGTCTAACAAAAGAACTGTAGTTTGTAGTACCTTTAGACGAGTTGTTTGCTGAATGTAAGGATTTCTTGGTTGAAATAAGCAGAAATTTGGATAAGGGAAAGTTATGTTGATGGTGTATTTTTGCAATGAAAATATATTGAAAGGTTTTGATCTCAGATATAATATAAAACATTTTTCAGGTGTGAAATGTAGTGTTTGATGGTAGCATTGGATTCAGTGACAGAGATAAAAAAAGAACTATAGGACATAAACAGAATAAAGTTTTAAATAGTATTGTAACCATTTGCATTGCTGGTTTTAAAGTATTCTGCATTGCTGATCTTAAAGTGTTTTCCACCCACACTCAGCAAAAAAGGGCGAGGCTAAAGTTAACCCTCTGGGGTCTGAGGGTGTTTGAGGGGGGGGCCTGAAGAAGTTTTGACATGCTCTGAAATTTGTGCTTTTTTCAGTTGCTTATAAATATATAAAGTCTGATTACACTGTATTCAGCACAAACTAGGCTACAATAATATTTGAGCTGCATGTATGTACATGATTGTGTTTTTGAGAAAGTAACGTTTATGCGTGGTTAGTGAAAAACTAAAATTTTGAAGTCACTGAAATAAGGCCATAAAACACATACAGAACATTTAAAACACATTCACAAGACTTTTGAGAACTTGATTTGTAATCTAGAATTTTTGTTCAAAATGATGTGAGAATCATCTAGTTCACTCGTTCACACAAAACAGTATTGATTTTAATTTTCGAAGACACTTTTTGTTTAGAATGGCTGTATGCGAGGAGGCATGAATGATCATGAATAATGCTATGATTCACACCTGAGAAGACAAGGACCCACATAATGAGCTGCATAATGAGCCTTTCAGTCAGGTGTGTGACTGAGAGGGAACTGAGGAAAGAATGAATAAAGAATGTAAGGACAAAAGAAATGTATATATTTTTTGTTTGAAGCTTAATTAGAATTAAATTCAATTCAATTTTATTTATATAGCGCTTTTTACAATGTTACATTGCTTCAAAGCAGCTTTACATATAAAAAAGAATAATAATAAAACACAGAACAAATGTCAGACATGTTAATGGTATTATTGCAAATAATATGTGTGAGATATATAAGACTAATTAAGCATACTAGGTTTATAGTAGGTTTATGAACAAAGAATTGACTGAACCGATAAAACCACAAAATCATTAAGCAAGATATGAGCTCCATCTCACATGGAGTTGGCATATAAAAAGATAACATCTTATGGGGCAGGGGTATAAGGGATTTACAATAGTACCATGAACTGCAGGACCTTGGGGAAATGAAAGAGATTTAGTGTGGAGCCAGTACGTCTGTTCTTGTGGGAAGTGTCCCTCGTTCTGGTTTACCTAATTATCCCTAGTAATAAATCCATAGGACTTTGTGTAGGCTAAATTAAAGAGGTGGGTCTTTAATCTAGATTAAACTGACTGTTACAGAGGAGGCTCCTGCTCCTGTTTACATTCGGACTTCATTTCCCATAATGCCTCATACCTGGGCCTGATCACATCTGCAATCACACCTGTTCCTAATTACAATGCCCTATTTAAACCAGTCCCATTCTCTCATTCACTGTGAAGGCTTGATTTGCCCTGGCTGTCAACTCTGAGCTTTTTTTCCCTGCATTCTGGTTTGTTCTGCGTTTTTGATCTTAGATTGTTTATCGTTTTTGCCTGTTTGCCGCCTGCCCCAGTCTTTGGACTGTTGTTACACTGTACACTGTGATTGTTTACTACCTGCCCTGACCATTGCCTGTTCCTCCATTCTGCCTAGCCCTGTCTCTACTGTGTTTGTTTGCCGGTTATCGACCCCTGCCTGTTTTGACTACTCTGAATAAAGACGCTGCAAATGGAACCCAGTGCTTCTTACTCTTCAGTACAGAATACTTCACAAATAAGAGCGGTTCAGCAGCTATCCTGCAGTGGTCAACTGAACTGTCGGTCCAGGCTTCTCAGCTCGCAATACATCAGCATTAGCTAAACCGACTAACCACCCATACTGAGGAAACTGGTCAAAGCTCTACAGGGAGTATGCTTCATGCATCATGAATCAGCAACAATCTTACCATCCACGCCCTGCAGCTCACCATCCGCTACACCATCCTCAGTCAGCCCTCGTCTCGCCTTCCCAGAAAAATTTGATAGTAACCCTTCCAAAAGTTTTCTGCTTCAATGCTCTCTCTTTGTTAATCAGCAACCCTCACTGTACCCCAGTGAGTTTACTACTCCCTGGAAAAGCGCTGGATTGGGCTACTGCAGTTTGGAGAATGAACAGATCCTTTTTTCCCACATTTGAACAGGTTTTTGAACATCCCGCAGAGGGGAGATGTCCTGGGGAACAACTTCTTTTCTAACCCAAGGGAGACAAACCACTGCAGAACTATAGGACAATAGTCAGGACTAGCCTGCCGGGATGAAGGCAGAGATCTAGGAAGCTATATTAAATTTACCATCCAAATGGATAATCTAATCCACTCTCGGTGTCCTACTCCTGTGCCTCGCCAGATACGTGAAACCACTGTTTCCCCAGAGCCCATGCAATTAGGTTTCACTCACACAGTAAGAATGTGAAGAATGTAAGAATGTGCGTTATCTATGCCTTTACTGCGGACAGACCAGCCATGTGAAGTCTTCCTGCCCCGTTTGACCAGCTGCATAACGACTCCCGGTGAGTGTTACCACCATTCCTATTCTTCATTCTTCCAATATAAAATTATCTGTTGAGATCACCATCGCTAACAAAACCATATGTACATTTGCACTAATAGATTCAGGAGCGGCCAGTAACTTAATGTCTCATGAGTTCGCTCTCCAAAATAAGCATTTACACTTACATCAATTACTTACATTAACCCCTTGAAATTCCTCCCTGGCAGTGGAGGCGCTAGACGGTCGGCCCCTTGGTGAGGGAAGAGTTTAACAAGTGACAGAAGACATCAGACTACGAAAAGGGGCACTCCATTCAGAGGATATACGTTTCTATGTCATCCCCTCTCCTAATCACGCAATTATCCTCAGGCTACCTTGGCTACGCACACATAACCCTATCATCTCAGGGACAAATAATTCAACAGGGTGCTACATGTCCTGACCGCTGTTTATCCCAAGTCACTCATCGATCAAAACCCTCTCCCTCTCAGAGAGAGATTCATACCCCAGAGATGATCTTACCCCCTAAGTATGCAGATCTGGTTGAGGTTTTTAGCAAGAAGGCGGCATCTCAATTACCTCCCCATCATGCAGTGGACTGTGCCATTGACCTTATTCCCGGTGCTACACCTCCCAAAGGGAGAATCTTCACTCTGTCTCAACCTGAATCCGAGGCCATGAGATAAGCTGGACACACCTTCACTGAGTTGAAGAATCGATTCACATCAGCACCTATCCTCCGACATCCCGATCCCGACCAGCCTTTCATTGTTGAAGTTGATGCTTCTAATACCGGGGTAGGTGCCATTCTCTCTCTCTGGGGTATAGAGTGGGTTGTTGATCTACAAACAACGAACATTGCAGTAAAAAGCCTTTACACTTTGATGGGTTCCCATCAAACAATTCAGGAAATGCTAGACGAGGGCTGATAGCAGTGGCTGCCGGTGGTGGAAAGACAGAAACTTAGGAAACAGGAGCTTAGGTAACAACAATATCAAAGGCAAGGCTAAACAGTAAACAATATCCAGGCAAGAGTCGGGGCAGGCAGCAAACAATCATAAACAGTAAAGTAATCCAATAATCAAGGCAGAAACAATAAACAATCCAAATTGTACACAGAAAGGCAAAACAGGGAAAATGCTCAGAAATGATAGCTACAGCAAATCAAGACTTCGCAAAGAGGTTACTGAGAGTTTGGCCTAAATAGGCTGCATAATTGTCCACCGGTGACCAACGATGCTGATGACTTCCTGGTGAGGTGTGAGATGGGAATTGTAGTTCTTGGAAATGAAGTCAGTATCCGGGGGAGGAATCCCTCTGTTGGCACGGGGGAGGCGGAACTGGAGTCTCCTCTGTGACAGCTAGTTTTCTGATTAAAGTATTTACCCCAATTTGTTTGTCTTCCTGCCTGCGGGTAGGTCCATGTCGCCTCTAAAGTTAAAACGAGTTAAAGAAATCACACATTACCAAAGAGAAGTAGGTTCCATCCTGTCTAATGTTCTTCTGGTTGGGGATATGCTGGGGGTGTTGTTAAAACAGAATAATGCTTTTAACAGAGCATATGGCCCTGTTGCTCCTTATTATGCTCCTTACTATGTTTTGTTAATAAATGGGGTCAGTATTCTGGGTCGTCTTCATCTAGTTTTCTGATTCTAGTTTTCTGATTAAAGACCAAACATGTTCTTCCTGTCTGTGGAAAGGTCCGTGTGTTGTCGTCTCTAAAGTTAAAAATAAGACCAAGGCCCCAACTTGTTCTTCTGGCCTGTTGGAGAATTTGTATTGACATCCATAGAGTCCCTTCACTTCCACTGAGCTGCATGCCTCAGATGAAGAAAAAATTACATCTTAATTACATACTAATTTAGGTTAAACGTTCACATTATAACGAAAAAAATGGTACATAATCTTCTTTTCATTTCAAAGCTTTTGCTTCTAACAGTTTTAATTTAATGTTCAGTTTTAAACAGACTTTTGACTATATCTTAAATCTGCATAAGGTGGCCTATTTTATTTATACATATTGTCACGGGTGAAGAATCACGCAACAAGGCAGGCTGGTAAAAAAAGACCCCGGAGGGTGGATTTAATATGTGAAAAAGGTGCAGTGCAGGTGTGAAGCAGCCGGACAGGCTGCTGTGGCTCGTGCGCTGTGTCCCTTGTGGCGGTGTGAGTGCGCGCCCGTGCATGCTCCCCAGCGGTCACTCGCTGCTCTCTGTAACAGAAGGGGAAAAGCATTATCACGACCAACATCACCTCCAGACTTCGCTCTCCCGTGGGCGGAAGGTGGCGGCTTTAAAAAGCCACGGGGTGATGCGGTCCAGCTGTGACCGGTCCGCCGGTGATGAGCTGGGGCAGGTGCGACGCGTTGGTTGCCAGGGCGACGCTGATCAGCCCGGAGAGACTCGTCACAATATAAAAAACAAAAAACAAAGATAATGCTATCGCAATTCTGATTTTTATGGTAACAACTGTCGCTGTATCTGTTCAGCCAGAGAACGTTTTTGGGTGCATCTTTGGACTTTCATAAAAACATCTTTTTATGTAAAACATTTACAACGGAAACCAGAAAACTTGTACACAATCTTTTAATTTTTCTTTTAAAGTGTTTACTTTTAGAATAATAAATAATCTAGTGATAAAATCTGTAAAATGTTGCAAAGACTACTTTTAATTTTGAATAAATAAAAAATAAAGATATACTGATACCATAATCATAGTTTTATATATGCAGGTGTACTTCTACAATAAATGTTTCATCGCTTTAGACTGTATCTTAAGTTAACTCTTTATATGAGTTTGTTAAAACCATTTCATTTTAAATATAATAATAACGATACAACCATCATAAACCTCTTTTAAAATATGGGTCGTTTTGCATTGTTTTAAATTGAAACAATGACACCCTCGTTTTGGGTGTAAGATTGACACCAACAATCTCACACATTTTATTTAACAAAGACTGTCACACTGGCTTGTGTGAGAGGGGGGGGCTTGTGGCTAGGGTGCGATTATGTTATCAGCTGTCTTTTGATGTCAGAGTCTTTGTAATTTTGTGAGTTTATGGGTCCACCGCTTATAGAGACATTCACTTTTCACAGTTTCCCCGAGTTGTTCAAATAACAAGGGTTGCTTAAACACTTCTGTCATAGGCTATATGTTAAGAGTTGGGTCTCTCTCTCTCTCTCTCTCAGCCTTTTTATTCTTTAGATTTGGGCCTAAAGAATAAAAAGCCACAACAGTGTTTCAGAGAAACTCAAGAAGTTCCCTGGAAAATGGCTTTCCAACCTAACATTAAGTATGTATCCATTTTGTATTTCATATATGTGTAAGAATATACACTAAAAATTATATGGTATTTAAAATAGTTTAAACTGTTTTGTGTAACATTCCAGGTAGATCAAACAACATTATCCATAAAAATCAAGAACTTAATGTAGGTATTGAAAACATATTTTCTGACACAAAGCAACTGAGCATAATGATAGTAGTAGCCACTCTGGCTACAAGAAGAAGCCAGGAACATCTTAATTTATTCACATTTGTTACAAAATTGCATAGTTTTAACAATAGCTTATTCACCTTTGTTAAAAAAATGCAATACCTTTTAGTAAGGTTACAATGTTGTCAGACTTTATGCTTGCATTTTTTTCAGGTTATTATTTTCTCAATTTTTGCTAATATTACTAGATGACATGCGAGTGCATTGTGTTTACCATGCCAGTTACACATGATAGTTTCATTATATGTCTTACCAAATCTAATGGAATGAAAACATAAACATTGGTAAATACCAGCAAATGTACAGTAGGACAACTCTTTAATTTTCTGACCTAATCTATTGAAAATATCCTGGATCCCACATTGACCGAAGAATTTCACCGGAAATTGCATAAAGCCAGCCTATCCGATTAGAACCGCCAGCTCTCACCATTTACGTGTGCAATATGCACTTGGCGGTTAGTAAACATTCTGTGGCCAGCCTGTGATGTGCTGTCTGAGGCTGTGATTACAGAACTCTATACTTGTAATGTAATGCACAGCACTGACACAGTGCTTTTAAACATGCAAGACCTTTTTACTTCTCTTTCTGCAGTGCACAACACACATGAGGAGGAGGAGCCTATACCAATCGACCACAGAGTCCGAAGTGTTTCTTAAAGACACACTGTCAAGATGACAATACATTACATCTTCCCTCCTCAGCAGAAAACATTCAAACTCAACCAATACAATTACAAATACAGCTAATATAAATGTTAAACACATCGTTGCTATTTTTCTTGTCTTTTTTTTTTACTTCTATAGATAACATGCAAAACATTAAAGTAAAATATGAACAAAGGAAATTAGCACACATTCCATGTAAAATTTAGTCGATGCATGTAACAATAACAATAAACTGTCAAGCATCATTACATCTATCTAGGAAGGAGAGGTTCCCAGCACATCACTTCCACAAGGTGTCTTTACCACCCCTTTCCCTGACTATAAGCAGAGCCTGTTTGGAGGCTTCACAACTCTGCCCCGCCTGGTGACATACTGGGGTGGACTACAGATTCATGCTCTTCATCACCCGATGTCTCCGACATTTCCGTCCAATGTTTATTGTCAGGACTGTGACGGGCCTCATTGGCTTTCGCTGTGCTTTTGCGAAGATGCTGAATGTTGCGACGGTACTCCTTACTTCCACAGTCTACAACATAAGATCTTGGAGCACAATGTTGTCTCACTACGACACCAGGAGACCACTTGAGATTTCCAGGATATGGTTGCATCCTTACTTCATCTCCAGGATTCAGAGCAGCGAGAGGACCACTTGCCATCTTGCAGTCATAGTATAGAGTCATAGCCACTTGGTGTGAGCAACTGCCGAGCAGCAGGCAGGTTGTTACGGGGTCGTCTGCCCATTAGCAGCTGTGCTGGTGACAGGCCTACTAACTCTATTGGCGTTGTTCTGTAGTCGAGTAGAGCAAGATGTTTGTCGGTTGCCTTGTGCCAGAGTCTCTTAATGGTCTGTACTGCTCGTTCTGCTTCGCCATTGGAGTGTGGCGTGTGCGGTGATGATGTTTTATGCGTGATTCCATAGCTTTGGCAGAAGTCCTTAAATTCCTCTGCGGAATACTGTGGACCGTTGTCCGTACAAAGACAGGTAGGGATTCCGTGTCTGCTGAATTGAGCCTTGAGAGCTTCCACAACAGCACTGGAATATAGACCTTTCAACTTATCCACCTCAACGAATAGGACCTCACAAGCTGACTATTCCCAAGTGAGACTGGTGTACAACTTTCAGCATATGATCTTGCATAGAAGGAGGTACTACTATACGGAGGCCTTTATAGATCACGTCATCCGCTATAGCAAGCTGACTTCAAGAGTCCCAATACGGTTGGACTACTGTAGGTATGTCACGTCTGTGGTTTGGCCACCCTTGCTGTATCATTTGTTGGAGGGTACTGAGTTCGTTTTTTGAGCACTCCTTGAGCTCGGAGTACTTCTGCTCACTAACTGAGACGAAACTGAGCATAGAGATACACTCCAAGTCTTCAATTTCTGACTTTTTTTTCAGGTAGTTGTGCTCTCGACAATGCGTCCGGCAGCTCCATGTCTTACCCTTGCCTGTATTTTACTGTCAGGTCATACCACTGGAGTCAAAGACGCATTCTTTGTAAGCGCATAGGGGTAGAGAGGAGTGGCTTCTTAAAAATTTCTTTCATTGGCTTGTGGTCATTGTACACTGTGACATGGTTTCCAAAGATGAAATTGTGAAACTTTGTACAGGCGTGAACTATTGAGAGCATCTCCTTCTCAATTTGCACGTAGCACGTTTCGGTGTCTGTTAGCGATCAAGACAAGAAGGCAACTGGATGATCCTGCAGTAGGACAGCACCCAGGCCGCTGCTGCTGGCATCACAGAAAATTTCGACAGGCTTAGACGGATCAAAAAATTTTAGCACTGGAGACTGTGTGCATGTCTTTTAATTTGTCAAATGCTTTCTTCTGCGCTGGCTGTCATACAAACTCAACATCAGTCTTTAGAAGCTGACGCAGTGGTGCATCCACCTCACTGAGATTTGGCAAGAACTTCGACAAGTAGGTAACAAAGCCTAGGAAGCGATGGACACCGTCCTTGTTTGTTGGTGCTGGCATGAACTTCACAGCTTCGATTTTAGCTGGGTCTGCCTTTAGACCCTCGGCTGTTATTAGATGTCCTACATATGGAACAGACGATTGCTTGATGTGGCATTTATCGAAGTTGAGGCTCAGATTGCAGCTTGTGGCTCTCTGGATTACTTTATGGAGGATCTCATCATGCTCCTTTTCTGTGGGAGCTGCTATCAGGATGTCGTCCATAATGCTTATTGCACCACTGATTCCCTCAAGCATTTTGTCCATTATTCGTTGAAAGATCTCTGGTGAGCATTTCAAGCCAAGGGGAAGCCTCAGCCACCTAAACCTCCCAATGGGTGTGTTGAAAGTTGTCAACAAAGATGATGCTTCGTCAATTTCTCTTTGTCAAGCCTGTGTCCAGGCGGCTGCGACCGCCTGTCAAGCCTGTGTCCCGGTGGCGGCGACCGCCTGTCAAGTCTGTCTAGTTCCGGTCCCGTTGAAGGCGCCCGCCTCACCTGCTGTGTCACATGTCCGTCCGGTCAGCACCCAAGGCGCCCGGGGCCTGCTCCAGGGCTCTCTCCAGGTCTCCCTCCGGTCAGCGTGCCGGGCTCCAAGCCAAGAGTGGGAGGTCCACCTCCAAAGTCTGCTGGTTCTCATGGTGGTTGGCCCATGCGAGCAGCTACTGGCAACCAGTGTGACTGGATGAACAGTGGCGTGATGTGTGCTCTTTTAGCTCGTTAAAGACCACTCTAGCTGCTGAATTCTGAATCAACTGCAGGGGCTTGATAGTACAAGCTGGAAGCCCTGCAAGGAGAGCATTGCAGTAGTCCAGTCTGGAGAGAACCAGAGCTTAAACGAGGAGTTGTGCTGCATGATCAGGTCAGAGAAGCTCAGTTGATTGTCAATCGTTACTCCAAGGCTTTTGACCGTCTTTAATGGAGAGATGGTTGACCCATCAACGAGTAAGAAGTTGTGAAGAAGAGATGGGTTGAGTGGAACCATATAAGCATTTCCGTTTTGACAATGTTGAGTTGAAGGTGCTGGTCCTTCATACGACATATGTCCGTCAGGCAGGCTGAGATGCAAGACGGTACCGTGGGATTATCACGGTAGAAAGAGAGGTAGAGCTGGGTGTCATCAGCATAGCAATGATAGGAAAAACTTTCGCTCCGTTAGAGCGTAGTCAGGAGGATCTGGTGGTTAACAGTATCAAAAGCGGCTGACAAATCCAGCAGAATAAGAACTGACAATTTGGAGTCCGCATTAGCCAGTCTGAGGTCTTTAACAACCGAGAGCAGTGCAGTCTCGGTCGAAAGACTTTTCTTGAAGCCGGATTGGTTGTTATCCAGGAGGTTGTTCTGGGAGAGAAAGGCAGAGAGTTGACTAAACACAGCTTTTTCTAGAATCTTGGCCATGAATGGAAACAGGGATACCGGTCTGTAGCTTTTAAGAACTGTTGGGTCTAGGTTAGGTTTCTTTAGCAGTGGGGTTACCCTAGCCTGCTTAAATGAAGTGGGGAAAATACCAGTGTGAAGAGATGTATTAATTATATATGAGTAAGTGCTGGTGTGACTGATGGAGAAATAGCTTGCAAAAGATGAGATGGAATAGGATCGAGCGGGCAGGTAGTAGGATGGCTAGATGACATGAGTTTGGAGACCTTAGAGTCAGAGGGCTGAGAAAAAGAAGTGTTTGTGCTGTTGGTGGTGTAATAAGGATGTCAGTTTGAGGTGTGGCAAATTGAGCACTGATTGTTGCAGTTTTGTTGAGGAAGAATGTAGCGAAGTCATTAGTACAGAGTGTTGAAGATGGAGGTGGAGGACAGTGGAGGGAAGAAAATGTTTTAAATAGCATGCGGGAGTTAGAAGCATTGTTAATTCTGTGATGGAAATTTGTCTTTTTAGCAGTAGAGAAGGAAGCCAGAAGAGATTGGTAAGACATAGGGTGTGCAGTATCATTTGTCTTGCGGCACAACCTCTCTGCACTCCTGAGCTTAGAGCGATGCTCCCGGAGAACATCAGACTGCCAGGGAGCAGAGGGAGTGGCACGGGCTGACCTAGGCGATAGTGGACATACTCTGTCTAGACATGATGCTAGAGTACAGCAAAGTGTGTTAGTAGGGCTGTCAGTATCAAGTGAGAGGAGAAGAAAGGATGATAGGAGGACATCCAGCTCGTCCAAGAAGTGAGCTAGTGGACCTGGGGGGTGGTAGATGACAACCACATGACAGTGAAAGGGGTGGGTAATAGTAGTTGCATGAGATTCAAAGGAGGTGATTGCAGCTATAGATGGTCTTTGAGAGAATTTCCAGTCCTTAGAAATCAGTAGCCCAGTTCCCCCACCCCTCCCCATCTGATGGGAAGGGGTTTCCAGTGGTATAAAAATTTAAGTTTATTTTGCAGAAGCGAATGCCTTTATTTGTAAAGCTATCTGTTCTCCAGAAAGCCCTGAAATGAGAAACTAGTGGATTTGTTGACATTTAGGTCAGAGTTGTGTCACCCAGATGTATTGATTATTTCATACACTTAACTTTGATAACAAAAGTTTGTCATCTGTCAGTATTGGTGGTGTGTTTCTACGATGCTGGAAACTATGCCACTGGTAGTTTATTTCATAATGGTTTAATTAGATTGCAAGTGAACATTTACCAATGCAGTGCTTCTCAGGTTGAAAGGCACTCAAAATACAAGTGGTAAAAGCTGACTCCTCAAAGTAAAAATGACCTTTGCATAGATGTCATTTGCAAATAAGATGCATAGTCCACATCCCAACCACTTTTTAACTGAGTTAGTTTTGTCCTCATCACTTCCTAAAAGCCAACAGCTGGCAGAAGGCATGCATATCTCAGAAAAAAAAGGATATCAAATTTGTAGTTCATATTTTAATTCATTCTTGCTAGAACATCAGGCCTTGATAAATGCAATGTGATAAATGCAATGAAGTGGCCATCTGTCCACGAAGTTTCCATGCGTTTGCCCAAGATATGCTGGGATAGCCTCCAGCACTTCCTGCCATCCTACACCTGGATAAGCAATGCATGAATATCACAGATGAAGCTGTTTAAACACTGCAGACATTTGACAGTCAGAAAGGTTAACAGCAAAAAGAATTGATGGATTCAAATCATAGTGTTGATGAAGAATACTGAGTAAAGAAAACTATAGGCAGCAAGAACATGCAAATTTATCTTAAAAAAAGCACAAACAGAATGTTCTTTAAAAAGACTTTGGACACATCAAAAAGTTATTATTAATATATATGCACTTGTATTTCGGTATATGTCTGATATAAAGCTGAAGGCCTGGGAAAATAGGGGAAATCCAATGCGATAAATTAAGAACAACAACAGATGCAATGACGAGGAATAAAGAAACAGGACTGGGCAAAATTTCATTTTGTTATTGGAGTTGTAGATGACAGTTTAGTGTTTAGTGACCTCACCCCTCTGACTTCTGTTTAATCCCTAAAACAGTCTTGCGACAATTGCTATTTGTATTTTTTAAAAGAGCAGGCCAGAGTAGTAGTCTGTAAGTTATAACTAAAGAATTTCACAATTTCTTCTTGTCATTCCTACATATAAACAATTTTATCTCAGCGCAGGCATATTAGAAATATTAGTACTAGATAGTGAGTTAAATTGAGGATTTAATTTCTATTGTGATTTGAACACAGTTATTTCATGAAAAATAATTGTCCCTTTTTTCAATCCCAGTTTGTAAGGAAACAGGATCTTATAGCCAACACTCCAGCCAGTTAATCAACATCCTATACGAGAAAGATACCTTAAAGGTAATCATAATTTAAATGCTACAGTCATTTCAATCCCATTGTAATATAACCAAGATCTTTTAGCCTGATTCTGGCATGACTTTGGGGTATAAGCATAGGCAGAATTTAGAGGAACACTGAAAAAAATAAAACATTTTTTTTAATATATCTGTAGATAAAATTGTGTAATTGCAACCAAACTATGTCTATATATTTTTGTCTAAGGGGGCATTTACGCAAAAAAAATTTCAACTAAAAATAAAAAATTTTGTGCGTTTTGCCTGTTGTTTAAATACACAAACTTTTGAAAACATGTATTAAAGCAGTGTATTTAAAAACAATAAAAAGGATAAACTTCTTTTTGTTTTTAAAGGGACAGTTTTAAATTGATATATAATTATAAATAATTATTATCAGCTCTCTATTTAAATCCAAGAAAGTTACAAATTGCAGCTTTAATGTTGCAGAGTAGAACTGGCCCTCCCAGTTGAGCCTGGCTTCTCCCAAGGTTTCTCTCCATCTATACACCATTGAAGTTTTTGTTCCTTGCCACTGTCGTTGGCTTGCCAGTTTTTGTTGGCTTGCTTACTGGGAGGCTACTGACATTTAACTTAGCTTAGGGTTTTATACATTTCAATAATGCTTCTAGCACTGTTTACACTTTCATTACACTTTTGTGGTATGTAAAAGCCTTCAGTTTTGTTGTATTTAAAGAAATTTTAATGAGGAGAGAGGATTGGTATGGTTAACACTTCTTTTGTGGACGAAGGCAGAATAGGAGGACTTTACAGAATTTATTAACTACAGGAAATATTTAAGCAGCTAGGGGAAAATAATTGTCTTAAAGCTTTTACTCCCAATTTTTTTAACAATGACCTGCCACTTCAGACAATAAACATATTTGTACCCTATTTCTCAGTACACAAATCACAAGTACCAATAAATCAAATGATATAAGAATAAAATAGTAAGTAAAGTCCAGACCGAGCCTTAAAACCCTTTATTTTTTTGGCTTTTGCCCCAATCTAGTAGAAAGATTTATAAGACTTACACTGATTAGGAAATGAACATAACCAACAACCATTACAATTATCAAAAGTTATAACACAATTGTTAGAAACATTGAACAAATAACTCTAAACTTTAATCTGAGAGCAATGAAGTTCTTTAATCCAGTGAAAGCAATATTGTGCAGACTGCAACAGACTGCAATATTATTGCAGAAAATGTATTGGCATGTACAATTTTAATCTTACTAAATGTTTATCTGAATTACAGTGATAATAACATATCCCAAATAAAATGCCTTATTTAGAACAGTCCAACAACTTCTCCACTGTTAGGGTCAAGATCAATGTCATAGAAACAGGGACGAGTTGGAAGACCTGGAATAGTCGGCATCTGCATAAGAAAAGCAGCATTTGTTGCGAAACATCTGTCTGTCCGTCTACACACACACACACACTTAAAAAGAATATTTTGAATCCTTATAATAAAGATTCAGTACACTGTGTAAAAACAAAAATTAACATTACTCACTGTGCCAACTAGTGGGTAAAGAAAACCTGCCCCTACACTGGCACGGATGTCACGGATGGGAAGAACAAAACCAGTGGGGACACCTTTCTTTTCAGCATCATGAGAGAGAGACAGATGAGTTTTTGCCATGCATATGGGTAAACTTCCAAAACCCTTCAGGGAGAAAAATGGGAAAAGCAGCATAAATATTAAGCCAACCTCATTAAAAGAACCTTAATATACAGCATTTTTTTATAATTTTTGTTTAGCAGCATGTTTGCACTGAAGGCAATCAAAGAATAAGCAGAACACTCATCCGAAACAACCAGTAATCTCACAGCCATTTCTGTGTTAATTACTTTGGGATGTTGAAAGTAAGGAGTCTAAAATAAAAGCGGCTTCGGGCTCTTTAACAAAAAAGAGCCCGACAGGGCATATTATAAAAAATGAAAAAATAAAAGGTATTTATACCTGTTTGCTGTACAGGTCCACCTTCTGTTGGGCCTCTGGCAGGAGTTCAATATCATCCGCACCATAAATCTTTTGTGCAATAATTCTGATTTTTTCTACAATAGGGAGCTGTATGGCACCAACATAAACTGATTATTGTAAAATAATGTACACTTATGAAATGTGCATGCAAAAAAACACTATGTAAAACACTCCGTAAACTTTTACCTTGACAAAATGTTAACATCACAATGCTGAACCAACCTACTGTCTTACTGGTTACCTTAGTATCATAAAGCAATTTGAAATTGCTTGATGATGAGTCTGCAGCTTTTTCCACAGCTCTGGCAAGATCTACAGCACCAGCACCCCCATCAGCCCAGTGGGTGCAACGCACAGCATCAAATGCTCCGGCTTCTTTGGCCAGTTTACAGACAAGATCCAGTTCAGCATCTGTGTCTGTCCTAATACAAAAGGTTAATACAATAAATTAAATTCACAAATGCTTGATTACAGAATATTATTCCCCTAAAACACTGATGACCACCTAAAAAATGATTTAGGTTCATAGCTAAAAATTAAAACCATATACTCCAGTCAGAATGAGACTGTAACACCTATTCACTGATGGAGGGATCAAGACATTGTGTCAATGACGTGACACTAGGGGTTTAATGTTGGGAGACCAATCACTCTGCTTCTATCTAAACAGGGCCAATGAAAATTGGAAACCAGTTGGCACATCCTGACATTGGTTTGACGTCCATGATCCATGGGCTAATTTGGGCCTAACATGGGCCTTCCTCTTCTCCTGTCCCCCAAAGCAGACAAAGAGATATTTGGAACATCTAAAACTCTCTGTGTGGTCCAAATACACAAAGCATGTACTGGACAAAAAAAAAAGATGGGGGTTCCTCCGAGAATGGGAAAGCCTGCAAGTTCACCACTTGGAATCTGAAAGTAGTAGTGAGAACTCTGGTCATGTAGCCAGGCTGAGGTCTCAGGATAATGTGAGCCCAAAGCCAAGGCACTCATTAGACACAAAGAATGCTTGCAGATCCCCAGCCCTCTTAATAGAAACAGGTTCAGTCAGGAGGGCCATTTTCTGGTAACCTACCCATACATTTTAGTTGATTTTGACAACGATTCTTACAGTCTGGTTTAGAACAAACAACCAGTCTCTGAACATTGACAAAAGAGATGATTGATTGACTTCAGGAGAGCACAGCGACCATTCTCTGCTGTACACTGATGGATTCTCTGTGGAGATTATCAAGAGCACTAAATTCATTAGTGTTACCTGGTGAAGAACTTCACCTGGTCCCTCAACACCAGCTCCATCACAAAGAGCAGCACTTCTACTTCCTACGAAAGCTGAGAAAAGCACCCCCCCCCCCCCCACACTCTGCAAATATGTATATTGGTCGGTTGCTGCTCTATGTGCTCATTAGTACTGTTGTGTAGTGTACGCTGTTCTGTAGTGTCATGTATTGTTGTTTTGTACAGGTTTTTGCACTTGTCTCTCATTTTATGACTTCTTGTAATGTTTGCACTGTCTGCACAAGTCTGCACATATGCACTTATATGGAACTGTGTGATTGTACCTAGTCCCTTGTTATCTATGCAGTCAGTGCAAACAGTGCAAAAGCAAATAAGGTTTCCAATGATATAAGTCACCAAGAGGTCAATTACTACAGTATCAGCACTTTGTGCTTAAACCCCTAAAAATCCATAGTGGAAATGACAATGACACACCAACACAGGTACAATTAGGCAGAATAAGCCACCCTCAAATGCCAGGGATAGTGTATGGAAAGAGAACAGAAATTTTACACCTTGTTCACAAAACCCTGAGGTACAGTAACTCAGTATTGGAGGATCACAGCGAGCTTTTTTATACTGCAGAACCTGATCTAAATCAGGCTGAAATTGTGTATGGGGACATACACAATTACACAACAAAATTACACAAACGTCTTTATGGGACAGACAACTGAAATTACCATTTTCAAAAAGGTTTCACAAACAATCCAGCAATCTTCCACTGGTCTTGCTCCAAACTCTTGTGCCTGTACTTTCTGAGAAGACTGAGGGACGCACATCTCCCACCCCCCATCCTCACCATGTTCTACAGAGGGACCATCGAGAGCATCCTGTGCAGCTGCATCACTGCCTGGTTTGGAAATTGCCCCATCTTGGACAGCAAGACACTGTAGTGAGCACAGCCAAGAAGATCATCAGGGTCTCTCTTTCCTCCATCACAGACATTTACACCTTACGCTGCACCCGCAAAGCCACCAGCATTGTGGATGACTCCACACACCCCTCCAATACACACTTTACCCTTCTACCATCTGGCAGACGATACCGTAGCATTCGGACCCTAACGACCAGAGTATGCAATTGTCCAGACTAAGCTTTTTCCTCCATGCTATCAGACTCCTTATTAGTAAGTAACTACACTGAAAGACGACACATTCGCGCACGCACGCACATATACATATCCTTACATCTGTATATCCTTACAGAACTGTGAACTGGTCGGCGCTGCACTGGGACTTACTATGCCCATAGTCTGTCCCAATAGTCCCAATAATTAATGCCAGCACTGTGGAGATCCTGGGGGTGCACATCACTGAGTTGTCCATCACCTGTCATGGAGCACTAATACCACCTCCCTGGCCAAGATGGCTTAGCAAAGCTTGCACTTCCTGAGGAGGATGTGGACAGCAAACATTTCCAATCCTATCCTCAAAACTTTCTATTAAGGTACAATAGAGCATGTCTTAGCAGAGCCATAAGAATAAGCATGCTACAGTCTTGCACTGTAGCATGCAGTGCAAGACTGACAGATTCAGAAATGGCTCCTTCCCACAAGCTATCAAAATACCCAACTCACAACAAGCAGACATGCAGGCTGATGGATTGCTGATACATACATCGTGTTTAATACATAATGTCCTCCAGCTGACTTACCTTGCACATTGAGCTCTGAGAAACGCAATCTCATTCTGCTGTATACTACATGTATGGTGAATGACATGAATGACAATAAAATACACTGACTAATGCTGTTACTGTAAGTTTACTCAAAGCAATGCTGAAAAATCCTGTAAACAGTGTATGAACAAAATACATATAGTTGTCTCTGCACATTAAGATGAGAAGCAAGAATAACAAAATTGCACAGCAGCTTTAAATATTCATACTGTAAAAGTTGAACTAGTAAGTGTAATCTTACTTGAAAGCATTGACAGCTACAACTACTGGCACTCCAAAAAGCTGAGCATTTTCCACTTGTTTCTTCATATTACCACAGCCAGCTTCCAGCAATGTCAAATTCTGAAAGAGTTCAGTATCACTGTCATCATTAATATTTAAATTCATGTTTATTATTCAATTATTGTCACAGTCTGGAAAATGTGCTTAAACATTCTGTTAACAGTAGTTTTATGTTAAATATACATTATCCTTAGTAATTCCTTTTGTAGCACACAAAGGGAGAAAAAAGATTTTATGATGACTATTGGATGATAGTAATCACTGATCGAACACTTTGAGGCTGGAACAGTTTATGCTTCTTTATGGTGATAAATGCATGGACAAACTTATCAGTATAATCTACTTTACCTTTAGATTATATAAATGAGTATAATGGGTTACTTTTAGTCACTTATTAAAACATCTACGCATGAGATCTGTAGATTCTCCAATTATCATTACATACATTTACGCCTGTTCAACACATACTCTGCAGTACATATAAAGTTTTGCAGTACATATGTGAAAGTGCGTGCCACTTCCACACCACATATAACGCATTTGCAATGTGATCTGCAGCTTGTGTGTACCTCAACTCAGCAATGACTAAGTAAATTAAATATTAAATCCAAACATTTACTCTCTCTTTTACTTTGTTACAGTTTTTGATTTTGATAGTTATGAAATGCTATTCATGATTGTGATGGTTTCCATGTACATTTAGTGCATAACTGTGACCTGATTAATGATTAATGCAACTCTCCATGTTTAGCTTTTTTTGCTTTATTCTGGGATTGAAGTAAAAATGACTAAAAATTTGTTGTATGCTTTAATTATATGCATTTGTGGTGAATTTACTTCCTTTTTACTGTCAATCCGTGTTCATTTTGAGCATGACCCATCACTTTATTTAGTCCAAGCAGTACAGCAAAAATAGACTCCAGAAACTATCACTGCACTGCTGCACCACACTGACTGGGAGTGTGTGAAACAGGTAAAAATGTACGGACTGGATGGACAAACTGTGTTGGATTTTAAAAAACATCCTCTTATTTTCCACATGGTGTAGAACAAGGTTAATTTCGTAAACGAAAACTGAAACTAAGACGAAAACGATTGGTTAAAAAACATTTTCGTAAACTGAAATAAAATCAGAAATTCATAATAAATGAAAAACTAAAACTAAACGAAACTAGCAACAGCTATTGAAAAACTAACTAAAATAAAATAACTGCCCAAAATAAATAATTGTTTTCGTATTTAATAAGTGTTCATCCCACTGCGGAAAATATGACGTCTGGCTGTTTAGTTTAAACCAACAGGTTGTTTAATCGTGCATCACCTG